>SADC01000059.1:0-117275 GCA_004194705.1 Ditylenchus dipsaci
CTTAACTAAAATCGAATTTTAAGGCCAGTTTGGGAAATGTGCGAGACCAATTTCTCTAGCGGAAACGCTGTTTTGGCCTATTCTGGAATTTTTCTTCCAAAACCACAGGGGGGACCAAAGCTGATTTTGTGTAAAAAAATATTTTTTTTATTTTTTTAGCTTTTTTTTAAATATTTTTTATTTTTTATCGTATTCAGCTTGGAAAGGTGCTTGAAAACACGTTTAACACACCTCTTTTACGTCAAAAAGCAAATTTCAGTTTTGGCGCGAATCAAATTTTTGAATTTTTCAACAATTTGTCGCTTGTCCGGGGCAGAAGTGTCATTTTTCTCATCATAGCGTCCCAAACTTTTTTTCGTTCGATAGCTGAGATGTTGTAGATTTGCCCTTTTGGTCAGCCCAGCTACGTAAAATTTTGGAAGACCCTCAAAAATCCGAAATCCAAAAAAAATTTTTGCCCGAAATTTTGAGAAAAAAAGGTTGGGCCAAAAAGGATTTTTCCATACTCCCCGTAAAAAAGTTACTCGAGACATGTGCAAAAATTAGGGACGAAAAGACCGACCAACGCTTCAATCAATTAGCAAACGACATAAAAGGAGTTTTTTATTGTATAGAGGTAAATGGTGGGTGTAGAAATAGGCCCTTCGAAAATGAATTCGTGGTAAGACCCTAAAGTGATGTTTTTAGCCAAAAGATCTGCACATACTTAACTAAAATCGAATTTTAAGGCAGTTTGGGAAATGTGCGAGACCAATTTCTCTAGCGGAAACGCTGTTTTGGCCTATTCTGGAATTTTTCTTCCAAAACCACAGGGGGACCAAGCTGATTTTGTGTAAAAAAATATTTTTTTATTTTTTTAGCTTTTTTTTTAAATATTTTATTTTTATCGTATTCAGCTTGGAAAGGTGGCTTGAAAACACGTTTAACACACCTCTTTTACGTCAAAAAGCAAATTTCAGTTTTGGCGCGAATTCAAATTTTGAATTTTTCAACATTTGGTCGCTTGTCCGGGGCAGAAGTGTCAATTTTTCTCATGATAGCGTTCCAAACTTTTTTTCGTTCGATAGCTGAGATGTTGTAGATTTGCCCTTTTGGTCAGCCCAGCTACGTAAAAATTTTGGAAGACCCTCAAAAAATCCGAAATCCAAAAAAAAATTTGCCCCGAAATTTTGAGAAAAAGGTTGGGCCAAAAAGATTTTTCCATACTCCCCGTAAAAAGTTACTCGAGACATGTGCAAAAATTAGGGCCGAAGACCGACCAACGCTTCAATCAATTAGCAAACGACATAAAAGGAGTTTTTATTGTATAGAGGTAAATGGTGGGTGTAGAAATAGGCCCTTCGAAAATGAATTCGTGGTAAGACCCTAAAGTGATGTTTTTAGCCAAAAGATCTGCACATACCTTAACTAAAATCGAATTTTAAGGCCAGTTTGGGAAATGTGCGAGACCAATTTCTCTAGCGGAAACGCTGTTTTGGCCTATTCTGGAATTTTTCTTCCAAAACCACAGGGGGACCAAGCTGATTTTGTGTAAAAAAATATTTTTTTTATTTTTTAAGCTTTTTTTTTAATATTTTATTTTTATCGTATTCAGCTTGGAAAGGTGGCTTGAAAACACGTTTTAACACACCTCTTTTACGTCAAAAAGCAAATTTCAGTTTTGGCGCGAATTCAAATTTTTGAATTTTTCAACAATTTGGTCGCTTGTCCGGGGCAGAAGTGTCAATTTTTCTCATCATAGCGTTCCAAACTTTTTTTCGTTCGATAGCTGAGATGTTGTAGATTTGCCCTTTTGGTCAGCCCAGCTACGTAAAAATTTTGGAAGACCCTCAAAAAATCCGAAATCCAAAAAAAATTTTTGCCCCGAAATTTTGAGAAAAAAGGTTGGGCCAAAAAGGATTTTTCCATACTCCCCGTAAAAAGTTACTCGAGATATGTGCAAAAATTAGGGCCGAAAGACCGACCAACGCTTCAATCAATTAGCAAACGACATAAAAGGAGTTTTATTGTATAGAGGTAAATGGTGGGTGTAGAAATAGGCCCTTCGAAAATGAATTCGTGGTAAGACCCTAAAGTGATGTTTTTAGCCAAAAAGATCTGCACATACCTTAACTAAAATCGAATTTTAAGGCCAGTTTGGGAAATGTGCGAGACCAATTTCTCTAGCGGAAACGCTGTTTTGGTCAGCCCAGCTACGTAAAAATTTTGGAAGACCCTCAAAAAATCCGAAATCCAAAAAAAATTTTTGCCCCGAAATTTTGAGAAAAAAGGTTGGGCCAAAAAGGATTTTTCCATACTCCCCGTAAAAAGTTACTCGAGACATGTGCAAAAATTAGGGCCGAAAGACCGACCAACGCTTCAATCAATTAGCAAACGACATAAAAGGAGTTTTTATTGTATAGAGGTAAATGGTGGGTGTAGAAATAGGCCCTTCGAAAATGAATTCGTGGTAAGACCCTAAAGTGATGTTTTTAGCCAAAAAGATCTGCACATACCTTAACTAAAATCGAATTTTAAGGCCAGTTTGGGAATGTGCGAGACCAATTTCTCTAGCGGAAACGCTGTTTTGGCCTATTCTGGAATTTTTCTTCCAAAACCACAGGGGGACCAAGCTGATTTTGTGTAAAAAAATATTTTTTTATTTTTTTAGCTTTTTTTTTTAAATATTTTATTTTTATCGTATTCAGCTTGGAAAGGTGGCTTGAAAACACGTTTTAAACACACCTCTTTTACGTCAAAAAGCAAATTTCAGTTTTGGCGCGAATTCAAATTTTTGAATTTTTCAACAATTTGGTCGCTTGTCCGGGGCAGAAGTGTCAATTTTTCTCATCATAGCGTTCCAAACTTTTTTTCGTTCGATAGCTGAGATGTTGTAGATTGCCCTTTTGGTCAGCCCAGCTACGTAAAATTTTGGAAGACCCTCAAAAAATCCGAAATCCAAAAAAAATTTTTGCCCCGAAATTTTGAGAAAAAAAGGTTGGGCCAAAAAGGATTTTTCCATACTCCCCGTAAAAGTTACTCGAGACATGTGCAAAAATTAGGGCCGAAAGACCGACCAACGCTTCAATCAATTAGCAAACGACATAAAAGGAGTTTTTATTGTATAGAGGTAATTTCAGGGTAGGCAAAAACCGGGCGGCGGTAAATTGAACCTCTACAAATTGAACCCCGGTAAATTGACCCTCCGGTAAATTGAACCTCCAAATTTGTCTTGAGAGGATTGTTATCAAAGCTAATTATATTTTTCGGAGTTGGTAAATCAGGTTAGGAGGAGGAACCATCTCGGTGGGGATGGGACATAACACCGCGGCGACAAAACACCGCCTGCGACAAAACACCGCCGCCATAGTTAAATACCTATATAATCAATTCTTACATGTCCTGCTTGACTATAACCAGATCTGGCTATCCAGAACCTTTGGGGCCCCACTCGCCAGAACCAAAGGGGTCCCAGTCATTTTAAGTCTAATCTGTGCGAAAAATAAGTAAGGCGCGAATTCAAATTGAACATTTTTTTGCATAGATTAGACTTAAAATGACTGGGACCCCTTTGGTTCTGGCGAGTGGGGCCCAAAGGTTCTGTTGCTCCCCAGATCTAAATTGAGGAGCGAGTTCATTGGTACCTGGTTTTGTTTTTTGTATGTGGAGTTTTGTGGCCTACTACTGTTCGTGCTACTATTTTGGCTGACCACCCTAAATTTTAGAGATTAGCTCAGAATTTTTCTGATTCAAACTATGTCAAAATCATGATAAAATCATCAATCACTTTATCATTGATGAGACAAAAGTTTTGATTTTACTCACCCAAACACCAAAACCTGATGTGGGTACCCGATGGTCAGATGAATATCCACCTGCATGGCCTGAATTCTTTCAGACAAATTTCAAGAGAAACCACTAAACCTGACGTAAAAGAATGTAAAAAAATCGATTTAAAACAGGACCGAAATCGCAATTTCCGCTACTTGAAACCCAAAATCCCGGTGGGTACCCTGTGGTAGGTGGATATCCATCTGGCTGGCTAGAAAAATAAAAATTTAGTCAACTTCAAAACAAACTACTTTTTCTAACGTGGAATGTTGTAGGGAACTGGGTTTGATAGGACTAAATTTGCAATTTTACCCATCTTAACCCCAAAATATGGGTAGTTACTTTCAAGTAGGTGAATATCCACGTGGATGACCCGAAAAAATAAATCTAACCAAAAGAAAAAAATAAAGCACTTTTTCTGATTTGAAATCATGTGGCATTTTTGCGTTGACAAACAGAAATTTTACCCAGATCCCAAAACCCAGGGCAGGTAACCAAGGGAAGATGGACATCCCCGTGGATGCTCTGAAAAGTACGAATTCTTTAAATCCGATAATATACCATCCTATAATGGGTAAAATCTTGTGGCGAACCCGGTTTGATAGGACCAAAATTTTAATTTTACCCACCCGAACCTGAAAACCTGGGGCAGGTACTCCAGAATCAAATGGATATCAACGGCCCCTATTTTCTGCAAAAATGAAGTCACGCAAGTAATAAAAAAACTATAATCAACATCGTATTTATTTCGTAACAATTAACAAATGACAAATCATACAAGGTGATGCTTAGGACACAACAGCTGATGCAGAGCTGGACTCATACTTCCAGATAGATGGGAGCTGGCGCTTGGTCTTGTAGTGACGAGACAGCCTATGAATTTGCGACTCCATCAGAATCCAACGGAACTTCGAGTCAATGACCTTACGGTATTTCTAAACATAATTTATCAGAGAATTCCGAGATGTGCCCTCTTGAAGTTGCATACGCAAAAATCCTGACTTGGTTGGTTCATAGGGGCAGCTGACCCGCAAATAGTGATTTTTTCAAAAAAAAATTCACTATCGTGTTCAGCGTGAAATTATGCACCAACAGGTGCTCTTAGGACAATCAGGCATTCCAGTGTTAAGGCGTATACCTTGGATTATACCTTATATAACTGTTGCCGGGCATAATACATACCACTTACCGGTGTGGCACAGGTTCGGCACCGCCCTCTAAAATTGACATGACACCGGCTACCGCACCGGCCATCGACCTTTAAAATTCCGGTACAGGGCACCGGCGATGCCGGTGCGGCCGGTGCCGCACCGGTGCCATTTACAGCACTGCTTCGAACTGTGAGGTATCCAACAGTTAATCTCGAAAATTAGTGGCAAAAAAGAACTTTTTCATATAATTTTTTTCTCCCATCTTGTTTAGCACGAAATTCTGAACAAAGCGCTAAAATTAGTACAAACCGGCTATTGAGTGTTAAGTACTAATTTTTATTTTGCTATATTGCCTTGATCCCCATAGCGAAAATCCAAAATTTTGATCAAAAAAAATTCCAAAATAGGTTTCCGATAAAAAAATAACACGTTTTCTATCGTTTTTGGAGCCTAAAAATGCATTTGGCACACTTATAACCTGATATCGGCAAACCCAGTAGAGTGTAGTCTAGCCTTTTTAAACTCAACTGTCTCAACTTCTTTTAACATCGCCTACAAATACTACTTTTAATTTTTTTAGAAATCTGTTTTTCACCTTTTTTTTTAGCATTAAAAGTTGAGTTTAAGGGATAGAGAAAAGAATTTAGACCCGTTTTCCGTCAAAAAAAGTCGATAAAAAAGTGCCTGAAGTTAAAAATTACACTTTAAAACTGAACTGATTAAGTTTAACACATTTTAACATCAGGCAATTTTTATCGATTCCTTTGATGAGAAACGAGTCCAAATTTTTTTCTCCATCTCTTAAATCCAGCTTTTAATGCTAAACAAAAAAACCAAATTAGTAAAATCATAGAAAAGATTAGATTTTTGGATTAAAATCAGACCAATTATACCAGACCAAACCTTGTTTTGCACATTTTTACATCAAAAAAACCAATACTTTCTACACGCCTGGCCTAAAGGTGAGATTGGCAGCTTCTGGTTCACAATTTTATGGAGAATCCGAATCTGCGAACTGTTATTTAACACTCCGAGCCTCATGCGTGACTTTTGCCATTTCTGAAGCAGAATTTCATGGAGAACAGGATGGCTTTTTCAGATTTTCTTTTCAAATCTAAAAAGTGGTTCAAATCGACCTTTGAAACATGTGACCCATATGCCGGGCTCTACAAACTTAGATCAGGCTATAACTTTTTTTACAGATATGATTTTAATGTGTTTCAAAAACTATAAATGCTTCTCATTAGCTCTTCCATCTTTCTGTAGATTAATAATTATCACTTAGACCAAAAATAAAATTTAAATTCATCAAAGATCTCTAAAATGTGAGTTTTGCAAATCGCAGTTATTTCACAAAAATGCCTATAACTTTCACTGTATCGATTTTTTTTGAAGCATACTTTACGGCGTCTGAAAAAACACATTCTGCTCTACAAAATGACGTGTTACGTTATTATACGTGCCTCCCAGCCCGACTCACAATACAGTGTTATAAGTCCGTCTGAGGAATATAAGGATTTTAAGGATTATGTTTTAGATAGCATATTCGTAAGCACTGCACACCCTGTAAAGACAATAAAACATTCCGTGTTTTTTAAAGTATTAAGAATAGTTTTGCACTATTTTTTGTTCTATTTGTGCGAAAAAATTTTTTCAAAAGGCGCGCATTTAAATTTTTGGTCAAAAATTTTAGTGATATTTTGTATTTTTGTTCATATCTTCGAGTTGGTTCATGACGAAATCATATTCTATAGTTTATTTTGTAGCTGAGCAAACAATCTTTTTCATGAATATCAATTTCTTTTCATACATTCTGAATTTCGAGACCAAAAAAGCATTTTAAAACTACTTTACATTTTTTGAAATATACATTTTTGGGATAAACTTCTATAATTATCTGTTTTTCTGTGATTTTTTCAAAGACCTGATTATGGATTCAGATTCTAAATGAGAAACTGGTTCTAAGGTTGTTGTGGTCTGATGTAATCTATCCTTTCTTATGAATAATTTTCAAATGAGTATAATGGTATGCATGAATTTCTGAACACCAACCCAATTAGTCCACTTAACATTCTCCGGGGTCTAGTGTATCAAAAGTTTATTGAACTAGGAGAAAACAATACCTTATTCGACGCGCCACATTTCGAGGATTCGTCTGATGTATCATAAGTATTTAGATAAACTTTTTGGTATAATAGTTAAATTATATAGTGAAACACTTGGGATGAGATTCAGAATTTCTTGTAGTGGCGATTGTTAATCGTCATTAGGTGCAATGAATTTTTACTTAACCTGAATACCTATAATGCACCGGACGAATCCCGAAATGTGGCGCGTCGAATAAGGTATTGTTTTCTCCTAGTTCAATAAACTTTTGATACACTAGACCCCGGAGAATGTTAAGTGGACTAATTGGGTTGGTGTTCAGAAATTCATGCATACCATTATACTCATTTGAAAATTATTCATAAGAAAGGATAGATTACATCAGACCACAACAACCTTAGAACCAGTTTCTCATTTAGAATCTGAATCCATAATCAGGTCTTTGAAAAAATCACAGAAAAACAGATAATTATAGAAGTTTATCCCAAAAATGTATATTTCAAAAAATGTAAAGTAGTTTTAAAATGCTTTTTTGGTCTCGAAATTCAGAATGTATGAAAAGAAATTGATATTCATGAAAAAGATTGTTTGCTCAGCTACAAAATAAACTATAGAATATGATTTCGTCATGAACCAACTCGAAGATATGAACAAAAATACAAAATATCACTAAAATTTTGGACCAAAAATTTAAATGCGCGCCTTTTGAAAAAATTTTCGCACAAATAGAACAAAAAATAGTGCAAAACTATTCTTAATACTTTAAAAAACACGGAATGTTTTATTGTCTTTACAGGTGTGCAGTGCTTACGAATATGCTATCTAAAACATAATCCTTAAAATCCTTATATTCCTCAGACGGACTTATAACACTGTATTGTGAGTCGGGCTGGGAGGCACGTATAATAACGTAACACGTCATTTTGTAGAGCAGAATGTGTTTTTTCAGACGCCGTAAAGTATGCTTCAAAAAAAATCGATACAGTGAAAGTTATAGGCATTTTTGTGAAATAACTGCGATTTGCAAAACTCACATTTTAGAGATCTTTGATGAATTTAAATTTTATTTTTGTCTAAGTGATAATTATTAATCTACAGAAAGATGGAAGAGCTAATGAGAAGCATTTATAGTTTTTGAAACACATTAAAATCATATCTGTAAAAAAAGTTATAGCCTGATCTAAGTTTGTAGAGCCCGGCATATGGGTCACATGTTTCAAAGGTCGATTTGAACCACTTTTTAGATTTGAAAAGAAAATCTGAAAAAGCCATCCTGTTCTCCATGAAATTCTGCTTCAGAAATGGCAAAAGTCACGCATGAGGCTCGGAGTGTTAAAAAGCCGGTTTAGCTCGAGATTTCGACCAATTTCCGAATGGCATTAAATGAGACTTGAGTGTGTTCAGAAAATTAGCTAGTATTCGTATATTTTATATACATATCTCACCTTCTGGCCTTGACGTGTTAAAAGAACAAAGCAAAAACAAACTGATTACCAATAATAATTTTAAAAAATGTGCATCAATTTAATCGCATTCAATAATTTTATCGAGATAACACCTCTAAAATACTTGAAACATCGACTCAAAACTTTGATCAAGATCTAAACAAAAATTACTGTTCATTTTAGGCTGATTGTTACAACATGGACTTTTTGCAGTATAACGTATAACCTCCCTGATTTTTTTGACCAATTTTCAAAGTTAAAGTCATTTTTAATTTATAATTTCAAACAATATAATTTACATTTTAATTACATTTGGTATTATTTCTAAAGCCTTTACTGCCAAACATACCCCCTAGAGTAAATGATAAGAATAGCTGGTTGGTAAGAAGTTGCTTTTTATTTATACAAAATGAAGAAGAAACGTACTTTCATATGCTTAAAAAACTTCAATTTTTCACATCTTGTTTTAAAAAACTTCTAAAACTGTTTATTTCAATTCATTTGAAGAGATATAACAAAAATCGACCTGAAATTTTTGATTTCACAGGTTGATATAGCTGAAGATGGCACCACAGGCAAATCCAAGTGATAATTTGAGTGCTGCGCTTTACGGAGCCAAGGATTTTCGGCTGGAGCAGCGGCCTATTCCTAGCCCGAAAAGTGGCGAACTATTGGTGCGTATTCACACAGTTGGGCTGTGTGGAACTGATTTACACTTCTGGAGACATGGAGCATTTGGGTCTCAACTGGTGGTCGAACCTACCGTGATCGGTCATGAAGTGAGCGGTACTGTGGTGCAGGTGGGGAAAATGTCCAAGGATATGCTGTCGGTTAGTCCAAATAAAATTTTGATAAATGTTTTAAAAGCTGCGTGTAGGTGACCGAGTTGTGATGGATCCAAATATAACTTGTGAAAAGTGTGAATACTGCAAGGCTGGAAAAGGCAATCTCTGCATTGATCTGGCTAAATTCAGTGCATTCACTCGTGTGGTGGCTCAACCGGCTGAATATTGCTCCAAGTTTGTTAACTCTTGTTTATTTTTACTTTTTGAAAAAAAATAATGCTTCTTCCCTGATTATTACTTTTTGGGTTTTTAATGGCTAGGCTTCACCTTATCCCCAAGCCACATTCGGGGCGCAGGGGGCTTTGGGGCTATTAAAGCCGGGGTTGAGAAACACGAGTATGCAATTGGTTTTGAAAAATTGCTCACAAAATATGGTCATATGGTAATTTGTTACCTTTTTGATTGTATTTTATTTTTAGGATCAAGTAGGATGAAGCATAAGTATTAAAAAACTTGAACTAATACAGAAATTCAAAAAAACAGAAGTTCCGATTGTATTACGGATTTTCGAAAAAAGCAAGTTTTCATTAGCTTTTATATATCCTATTTTATCCAGTGCTTATTGCTGTTTTTGTGCCAAAAAATATCTTGAAAAAAAAATAATAATCGGAGTCCTAAAATAAGGACAAATTTTATTAATAACCTCTATTTATATATCTTGGCGATTTTCTCATAAAAAATCAGTCAAAGTCGGTCATTTTAGGCTACGTTAGATTCCATGCCTTTGTGACCAGCAGTAGCAATCCTCGGAAAATTAAGATAGCTCGCTGAGGGTAAAATCACATCATAGAAGATGCGGAAGGCACGAAAAACTTGTTTTATAAAACATATGTCCAAAAATTGCCCTAATTAAAGATTTGCGAAAAAGAGATGGCATGAATTGGGACCAGGATTTTTTTTGTAATTCCTGGATTCCAAAGACAGGATTTTTTTACGGATTCCGATTGTGAAAAAATCTCGTTTCACTAGTTGACATTGGTTTTATAAACCAACAATTTCAGACTTCCGCCAATTTGTCTATGGAAGAGGGAGCAATGTTGGAGCCACTTTGTCGAGCTGTTCACTCTTGTCGACGAGCCAAAGTGCAATCTGGCCAGACTGTTCATATTTGTGGATCTGGTAAATTTCCAGATCCACTCCTAGCTAAACTCATATAATTAATATAAGGGAGCCATTGGAGTGCTTTGTCTCATCAGTGCCAAAGCCATGGGAGCCTCCAAAATAATTGCAACTGATTTAAGTGACAAACGACTGGCTATAGCCAAACAAGTGGGAGCTGACTGCGTGCTAAATGTATCCGGCAAAAGCCCTCAAGAAGCTGCCGCAGCAATTAAAGAGACTTTGGGCTGCGAGCCTGAAATCACCATCGAATGCACTGGTTTCGGTGTCAGCATTTAAACTGCCATTTTTGTAAGTGAAATTTAAAAAAGTCGTCAAAGTAGTTTCACACATATAAATATGTAAATCCTTCGTCAAATTATGTGTTTAATTCATAAAATTCAAGTCTTTGTTTGATGCCAACAAATCAGCTTTTTGTAGGCCACTAAACCAGGAGGCACCATTAGCGTGACCGGTATGGGAGCAAGTCGCGCTGACATCCCAATTTGGGAGGCTATAGTCAAAGAACTCAACATCGTGACTTCATCCAAATATCTTCATGGTGCTGAGTAAGGAATTTTCGAATTTTTATAAAATCTTTTAAAAAATAGCTTAGGTTACCATGGGGAAATCACAAGGGGTGTTATCTTCGATGCCTTTCATAGAAGAAGTCTAAATCAAGGCTTTTTCTGACGACATCAGTGCATTATATCGAAAATATATGTTTTTTTGGAATTTATTTAGTCCGCGGGCGGATTTTTTATAATTATTCGCAAATCATGATCAAACGTTGCCTAAGTAACTTTTAAAGTAACTAAGTAACGGTAAAAACTTTGTTTTCTGGCCTTTTTCTAGGGTGTTATTTAACACGGGAAGTCCTGCCGGTGAGACCAGCAGCTTCTGGTGCAGAATTTCATGAGGAATCCGAATCTGCAAACCATTTTTCAAAAAAGCCGGTTTGGCACAAGATTTAAACCAATTTCTGAATGGTGTCAAATCTGACTTGGGTATGTTCAGAAAATCAGGTAGTACTCAAACATTTCATATACACATGCAGAAGTTTCATGGCTCGTTAGGAAGGGCAGAGAACAAGCTTTCCAATGACATATCGTTCAGTTGTTTATGATAACTAAATGTGGAATTTTTTGCCTAAAGAAAAAATTGTGTTATTTTTTCAAAAAGTTTTTTATTTAAATGTGCAAAATTAGATGTGATAGAGCCGTTTGTTCAGCAAAACCCACATATCATTTGGAAAAGAAATTTAAACTGCACCAAAAAATGCTTTGAAGTTAAACAAAATAAAGTCTTTAGAGTGTTATGCGACAGTTTAAAAAAACTAATTATTATTCAAAAACGTGAAACTTGTTCGTCACTAGACCAACACGCAATTTGGACGCCGGATTCGTGTTCAGCATGGTCGATTCGCTTATAAAACTGCTCTTAAAATTTAAAATTCATCGTCAAAATTCAAATTCCTCTCAAGACAATAATTATTCAAACGTGCGAGGAATTAAATATTTGAATAATTATTGTCTTGAGAGGAATTTAAATTTCCAAGATGACTTTTGAACTTTAAGAGCAGTTTTATAAGCAAATCGACCATGCTGAACACGAATCCGTCGTCCAAATTGCGGGTTGGTCTAGTGACGAACAAGTTTCACGTTTTTGAATAATTATTAGTTTTTTTTAACTGTCTCTTAACACTTTAAAGACATTATTTTGTTCAATTTTAAAGCATTTTTAATTGCAATTTTAATTTCTCTCCCAAATGCTATGTGGGTTTTGCTGAACAAACGGCTCTATCACATCTAATTTTCCACATTTAAGTGAAAAAACTTTTTGAAAAAATAACACAATTTTTTCTTTAGGCAAAAAATTCCACATTTAGTTATCATAAACAACTGAACGATATGTCATTGGAAAGCTTGTTCTCTGCCCTTTCTAACGAGCCATGAAAGTTCTGCATGTGTATATGAAATGTTTGAGTACCACCTGATTTTCTGAACATACCCAAGTCACATTTGACAACATTAAGAAATTGGTTTAAATCTTGTGCCAAACAGGCTTTTTTGAAAAATGGTTTGCAGATTCGGATTCCTCATGAAATTCTGCACCAGAAGCTGCTGGTCTCACCGGCGGGACTTCCCGTGTTAATTTTACCCACTAATCCGCTAGTTGGAAATACCCGCTCATTATTGAAAGATGCCCACTAATTTGTGAAAGATGCCCGCTCATTTTATTAGGGGGCATTTTTCACAAATTAGCAGGCAGAATTAAATATCTTTCATATTTCTACATAAAGCACGGATTTTATAAAATAAATTTTTGACTGAAATTTGACCAAAACTTGGTTTACCTTGATTGCCCATAGCCAAAATTCAGATTTTTGTCCAAAAAAATTTCAATTGATTTTGGATAAATCTTTTTTCTGCCCAGAAAGAGACTTTTTGCGCCAAAAAACAGTCAATTTGCCCCAAAAAAAGTTTTTTTTGCCCCAGTTAAATAATGACCCAAGAAAATTCTTTTTGCTCAGAAAAAGCTTTTTAAAAATATATGGCTATTTTTAAACAAACCATGTTTTAATAAGAAAGTCCGAAACGATGTCGAACGCTGTTGCCATAAAGATCCCCCTCAGTAATTTTTCAAAAGTGTCTTGAACGAAATGCTTTTAAGAAAAAATTTATAAAAAAGCACTTGTTAGCAAAATTCAATTTAATATTTAATTTTAATCCAAATTTTAAAATGACGCTAGCTTCTGGTAGCGGGAAGAGGTTGAGCTTGGTGTTGATGGTCATCACAATAGCAATCGATTTTGTATTCACAAAAAAAAATAAATTTCAGGTTTTGCACTATTGTGGACATGGTTGCAAGCGGAAAAATAAACCTAAATAAATTGACACACGCTTATTACAAACTCGAAGACACTGAGAAAGCATTCGAAAAAGCTGCTTCTGCGGATGTGGTCAAAGTATTTGTACAATGTTATACCTAAGCACAAATTGTAAAAGAGTTGTTCTAAAGAATAATTTTTTAAAATATAAATCATATCATGAAAAAAATTGTAGCGATAACTAGAATCAAATGTTAGTCAAATGACAAATTTCGCAAATTATTTAAAAAGCAAAAATAGTATACGTGTGTCACAACAATTTTTACTAGCGTATAAGTAAAATAAAATTTAATGGGTAAAATAATCAAACACCGTATTTCTTGTAATAGGGCAGCCCCCTCAACTTTGAAAACCTTTATCCCAGCCCGAAGAGATCGTTTGGCTAATGTGTTCTCGCGTTTCTTTAACTCCCACAAGGCCTACCAATACGTGTTTCTAAATTTTGGTTATGCACTCAAAAATCTCAATATCGACCCCAACATTTTCCGATTTTCAAGGGGTCGAAAAATAGGGCGGACGGTCACTATTACAAGATATACGGTAGATTAGAAAGATTTCACGCTTATAGTCAAGATGGCTATATTTTGTTACGTATTTAGAGGCAAACTTTTTTCTTTCTGTAAAAAGACTTTTATCTTGCTTTAACCCATTTCTGGCCAAATTTTCCAAAAAATGTTACTGGGACGCAGTTAACGTCATACCATTTTTTGTAGCTAAACTCTTGTTTCACAAAATCACATGTTTAGTCGATAATTGTGACCGAAAACTGCCGTTTCACCCAACAAATGATTCTCAAAAATACAAAGTTTTGGTCTCCTTCAAACCTTAGAATAGCATATATGAAATTTCAATTTGCAACTAACTCAGCATTTTTATAACTTTACAGTAAATTTAATAAACTTTAAAAGAGTATAAAAAAATTTAGCAGAAAAAGTTTGTCTAGCTTCGAAAATTGCAATTTTCAAGAATAAGTTACAAACTTGACTTGTCCTCGTTACCTCCGTGAATTTCTTGGTCACAAATTTATTATTGTTAATTTTCGGATCACAATTAAGCAAATTTAGTCTCAGTTTGTAGCTTAGACATTGAGTGTGGTAATCAAAATAAAACATTTTGGAAAACAGCTCAGAACAGTGTTATCAAGCAAGATTTTTTTGAAAAAGTTTCAAAAAACAACAGGGGGACCAAGGCTATTTTCGGTGCCAATTTGGTACCGGTAGAAAAAAAGTAATTTTACGGCAAAAAAGTAGTTCTATAGCAAAAAAATTTGCGGCAAAGGAAGTCTTTTTACGGCAAAAAATTAGATCCACTATTTTTGTTTTTTTTTTATTTCTAGCTTGATTTAAATCGAACGGTAATATGGTCTTTTGATTAGAAGTTTCGCCAAAAAAAATATCCTAAAAACGCATAAGTTGAATCGGGGTTTTTTTGCTTATGGCTTGTTCTTCGAGTATTAAGAGTTCGAGTTGAGCAAAGGATGCTCCCGTAGCCTAAAATTCAAACTCGAACTTAAAAAGAACAAAAGAGAGAAGATATCTAAGGCCGGAGTGAAGAATGACAGCATAAGCTAAAAAAGGAACAAAAGAGAGAAGATCCCGAGATAAAACGACAAACGGAATTAGCAGTATATCATTTCGATACTTTGAATGTATCTTAAACTCGAAGTCAAATTTAAGATACTGATCCTTTTTTTCAAATTTTTCTTGTGCCGCAAGGAATTTGTAAGTCGACAATAATTTAAAATTTGACAAAGGTGAATGTGGAATCGACCATGCTGAACAGAATTTGGAAAAATAAAAATTTACGAGATTCTCCCCGTGCCCACATGAGCGTCACAATGAAATAATAAAAGCTGTAGGTTGTTGTATAGTGTCATTTGTATCACTTGTTGTCTCGCAGTGATATGTTATTATTGTAGTATATAAGGTCTGAACGTCTGTGTTCAGGATCAGTTTGTGTCCGAATAAAGCTATTAAGAAGTCGTGTTCTCTCGTCTCTCTCAAAGCTATTCCCGAGGATACGACATAGGTGTACAGTAACGTCAACGAAAAACGATCTAATCAAGAAGCGAAGCCATCATGAATCCAACAATAGCACGATCTCGCACGATCTCTAAAATCGTGCCCCATCACTCGAAAATTCAATCGTCGCAATCTTTGCTGGTAGTTTAAACGAGAGTAGACTGTATAAAGTAATTTATACCTTCACTTTGAATTTTGTACATATTGCCAACAATTTTGCATTTATAACTTTTGTTTAAAACGCTTATTTTGCAAGTATTTTAGCACAGCATTTAAGCATATTCTTTAGACGACTTAGTGTATCAAAATTGTACCAATGTTTTTATTACGAAAATTAGGGGTTTTCCCATGACTGTTAAAAATACATTCTTTAAATTAGCATGGTGTATGCACGCAGCAGTATGTAAAAAGTTTGAGCTGGCGGGGGTCAGTTATAGCTTGTTCACGTTGTTAGAGTTAGAGTTCGAGTTAGAATTCGGGTAAGAGGTGTTCATGTACTCAAAAACCCGAACTCTAACTCGATGGTGTTCACTTACATCGAGTTAGAGTTCGAGGTCGAGCTTGAAAATTTTCATGTATATAGCTTAGATAGCTCAAAATCTCCCCCAGAGCCGTCTAAAGCCACTAAAAGTTAGTTTTTGGGGGATTTGCTACAAGGGAATCCAAGTTATATGCATCAAACACCTTCAAATTCAACCACGAACTCTAACTCGAGGTACATGAGCACTCTCGAGTTAGAGGTAGAGTTCGAGTTAGAGTTAGGATCAGAGGTGTTCACGTAACCAAAATCCCGAACTCTAACTCTAACTCGAACTCTAACAACGTGAACAAGCCATTTTTTTTGCGCCTCCCTGTAATATTTCGCATCATTTTGAACGACTCCAAAGAGTGCAGTGCGCGACGAAAGAGAAGTGTCCCCATTAATTCAAAATTTACACATGCTGCTGCACGCAAAAAACCATGGTCCTTCAACACTACAATGGGTGTCTGCACTGATGTGAGCATCTTGCTCAGTATTTTGTGCTCAGCATTTCTACACCGATCATCTTGCGAAAACATTCTTTTTTTTTGGTTTGACATACTCTGGATAAGAGTCAGTAAAAAGAGAAATTTTACCATATTCAAATTATTATGTCAGCGACGACTATGGTCCTTTAAAATCGGGGTTTCTCTAGCAAAATATGAGTATTACGTCAAAATTGATTTTGAAATTGTTTTGAGAGTCTCTCTTAACACTCACAGAGTTCTTTTTCACCCTTTGTCGAAGCTATTTCTGGCGCAGTTTTCCCTGCTTTATCGAATGTTATACCTCGATAACTAAAAAAATGACGTTATAACACTTTTTCTTCCGTTCGTGAGTACAGTCGACTCTCGACATAAGATACCCCCTAGAGTTCGTTCCCACCTTGGCTCCGACACTTTTTTTAACCTCATTTCTAAAATGTTTTGCCAAATTTGATTCGTCAGTATAGTCGGAAATATCGCGAAGATTCAGATTTCGCCTATCGTTTCTGAAAAAGCTGAAACTTTTGCCAGTAAGACCCGCGGCTCTCGATATAAGATACCCTAAATCTTGAAAAGTGGTATCTTATAGGCTTATATTGATTTGGTTTGCGAAAAAGATGATTTATCTCACGAAAAAGATTATTTACCTCACGAAAAACTAGATATCACGAAAAAGATTATTTACATCACGAAAAAGATTATTTATCTATCGAAAACATTATTTATGTCACCAAAAAGATTATTTTGTGTAAATAGAGTCTAAACTTCGCGGGAATTCGAATTTTTTAGTCAAAAAGTAACTTGGATTTCTCAGAATCCCACCTCAGAGTGGCCAAAAGCCCCTAAAAGTTGGTTTTTGGGGAGTTTACTATAGGGGGTGTAAACTTTCTGCGAAAAATCGATTGAGCGGATCAGAATTCCATATTTAACCATTCTCCCACCTCAAACCAGCCTAAACCATTATAAACTGCTATAAATCAGTATCTAACTACCCTAAATCAGTGCTTTGGGTGGTTTGAGGTCGGGAGAATGGTTAAATATGGAATTCTGAGCGATTTAGGCCATTTGACTGGAATTCTGATCCGCTCAATCGATTTTTTGCAAAAAGTTTACCTCCCCTTTAGTAAATCCCCAAAAACCAACTTTTAGGGGCTTTTGGCCACTCTTGGGTAGGATTCGGGCAAAACTTTTTTTTGTCACAGATTCACTTCTTTTTGTCACAGATTCACTTTTTTCTGTCACAGATTTGATTTGTCACAGATTCACTTTTTTCTGTCACAGATTCACTTTTTTTGTCACAGATTCACTTTTTTTGTCACAGATTCACTTTTTTTGTCACAGATTTCCTCATTTCTGTCCCAGATTTAGCTCAAACCACAGGGGGACCAAGCACTTACAAAATTGGTCAAAAAAATTTCTCTCATAACAGTCTGAAAGTTTTTCTATAACGTTTCTATCATGTTTTAAGCATTTTCGCCAAAAATTATTTTTTCCGCAAAAATTTTTGCCTTGGGGGACCAAGGTCCCATTTCAGGCTCCTGAAAACTTTGGACTACCTTGGTCCTCCAAGGCAAAAATTTTTGCGGAAAAAATAATTTTTGGCGAAAATGCTTAAAACATGATAGAAACGTTATAGAAAAACTTTCAGGCTGTTATGAGAGAAAAATTTTTTGACCAATTTTGTAAGTGCTTGGTCCCCCTGTGGTTTGAGCTAAATCTGGGACAGAAATGAGGAAATCTGTGACAAAAAAAAGTGAATCTGTGACAAAAAAAAGTGAATCTGTGACAGAAAAAAGTGAATCTGTGACAAATCAAATCTGTGACAGAAAAAAGTGAATCTGTGACAAAAAGAAGTGAATCTGTGACAAAAAAAAGTATTGCCCGTAGGATTCTGAGAAATCCAAGTTACTTTTTGACTAAAAAATTCGAATTCCCGCAAAGTTTAGACTTAAATTACACAAAATAATCTTTTTGGTGACATAAATAAACTTTTTCGTGAGATAAATAATCTTTTTCGTGATATCTAGTTTTTCGTGAGATAAATCATCTTTTTCGCAAGCCAAATCATATTATGCCTAACTTATATCGAGAACCGCGGGTCTTACTGGCAAAAGTTTCAGCTTTTTCAGAAACAATTCACCTCAACGATATCTCATCAGAAAGCCCGTGACCTGCTCTTTCTTTAAAGTTATAAATTACAGTATTTGATAATGGAGATTTACGAGATCTGCCCTCTTGAAGTTTCATACGCAAAAATGTTGACTTAGTCGGTTCGTAGGGGGCAGCTGACCCGCAAATAGTGATTTTTTTAAATTTTTTCACTATCGTGTTCAGCGTGGAATTCTGCACCAGAATGTGTTCTTAGGAAAATCAGTCATTACAGTATTAAAGTAGTTTTACATAGAAATCAGATACGCTGATCACGAATCCGGTGTCAGAATTTCAAGCTTGCCTTGTAAAAATAAGTTTTACGTCAAAAACTAAAAAGAGTTAGGACGACTAGCGAACTTTAACAGCTTTTTTGGTCTTACTGTAATTAAGGGGGCAGCAATTTATTTCTCACATGACCGTTTTATATATGCGTTCTACCTAATCTGACGAAAGTTTCCTGCCTAATTTTTAGAAGTAGGATAAGGTCATAAATATCAGATTTAATGTGAAATTGAGATGTAGGATTCAGATTTGAGTTGGAGGTCTTTTTGCGGCAAAAAATATTTTTTGCAGCAAAAAAAGCCGATTGACAGCAAAAAAAGTCTTTTTGCAGCAGAAAAAAGCTATGTCTAAGCGGGCGTAATCGTTTTGCCAATGAAACTTTTGCCAATGAGATCTTTTTGCCAATGAGATCTCTTCGCCGATGGTATATTTTCACCAATAGCTTCTTTTCTCAAGTATTCTTATTTCTTTGTCATGTAAATTACTACTTATTTTATAGCTCATCTCACTGGATACAAAATGAGTGGTAATTTGTATCACAAAGAAACAACAATACTTGAGGAAAGAAGCTATTAGCGAAAACATATCATTGGCGAAGTGATCTCATTGGCAAAAAGATCTCATTGGCAAAAGTTTCATTGGCAAAACGATTACGCCCCGTCCACGCACGCCATTGGTTCTGAGACAGCCCTGGGTAGGATGATATGGAATTGGGCAGTGTTGAATGTTTTTATAATTTTAATCATGACTCGAGTTTGTTTTTTCTTTGTACGATACAGTCGAGTTCAGTGTTTTCAAAATCACAATCACACTCACACTCACCCCACAGTGAGGGTCACACCTCACTTCACACTCACAATCACACTAAAATCACACTCACACTTGATGTGAGTATGATTTTAGTGTGATTGTGATTTTTAATGTGAGTTTGATTTTAAGTGTGAGTGTGATTTTAGTGTGATGTGAGTGTGATTATCACAGTGAGACAATGTGAGTGTGATTTTCGTCTCACAGTGTGATTTTTCATCTCAATGTTGCATTTTTATCTCTAGTTAGTTATTCCGATTCCAGATACCTTCATAAATTGAATTCTCAGTCCAATATACCGTAGCTTTCTGTTTTGTCTTTTCGATCTTCATTTATCTCTAGATATTGTCAAGTTGTAGATATTTTGTAGCCCTTCAATTATGACCGCAAAGCGAAAAATATAACTATCCATCTTTTAGTTTTTTATTTATCTTTTCTGAATGACATTACATGTTTTCACGTAATCGATTACAATAGACAACTAACTGTGCATTAAATAATTCAAAGGATGCTCTGTTTCTGTGGGTTGTTGTAGCCAGTCCAGCCTGAGAAAATATTTGCTCGATTGTTGCACTTGTGGCCAGAATCGAGAAAAATTCGCAATTGGCTTCGAGTCCTGAACCATAGAAACTAAACCGCAATACATTTCTTTAAAAGCTTGCTTACTGAATTTAGAAATGAGTTCCAGTATTTCAAAAAATCAATGGAATCACCCGCAGAAGAATTTGCAATGAGAACTCTGTTCATCATCTCCATTAGCATGGAATTCGGCGAAGTTTCCAATCTAGTTTGTTGACCAGACTTGTTTTCGGTGATCACCTCTCCCAACACTTGATCAAGCGTAGAACTCATTTGGCAATGAAATAAGTTGTCTTACTGCTGAGGGCTTACATCAGAGCCTATTTTAGCACAGACTGAAAATTGGTACGTGACAATTCCCTGTCGCGCCAATTTCCTGCCGCGGCCAATTCCCTGCCGGACAAATTCCTGCCGGAGACAATTCCCTGCCGCGCCAATTTAACTGCCGAGAAAATGTATTAGTAAAACCATACTCAATCGAACCATACTCAATTGCATCTTTATTGAGAACCAACTCGAACAACAATGACAAACAGCTCTTTACACGAAAACAAAGCAAGACAATATAACATTTCCACGTACTACTGATGCTCAATGAAGTTGTGGGTCAGGCCGCGAATATATTACAGCTGGATGAATTGTTTGTACGTGTCACTGAGATTCTAAGCCTTCTTCCTCTCTCCGAGTAATTGGCCAATCGTCGGGTGATTAATGCCCAGAATCGTCTGTTGTAAAATATGTAGACTCGTGATATCCATGCAAGTAAGCAAATTATAGCTCATAGTAGCTGATCCAAACATGAGGTCGTGTTCCGTCTTCTCGATTGATTCGATAGCCGAGAATTGGTCCATTGGTTGAGATCAGTGATGTGCTCCCGAAAATTTTGTCTCCTGCTCTGGCTCTTGGCTCGGAGCAGGAGCGCTCGGAGCCAAGAGCGGAGCTGCGCATATCACTGGTTGAGACACGAGCACCTCGTCTTGCGCCTTCGTATAGAGATCTGGCATCGTCATAGCGGTGAGTTTTCATTTCATCTGTCGGCAGAAGACTGCAGATACGAGAACCATCCTAAAAAGGTCTATTCCGATTTATAGAAAAAGGTCTATTCCAAAGGTCTATTCCGATTATGACCTCAGAGGCCCTCAAAGCAGATAAGGCTTTCTTGAAGAGGGGTATTGGGGCATTGGCAATTTTGCCTGCAGTCGATGCTCTTCATAAAAGAACCCGAAGAGACTGACTTTAATGTCCCTTATGGAGAGCGTCCGTTGTGTACAGCGTCGATTTAGGTCAAATTATAGCACAGTCGACGCTCGATTTAACATACGATTAGGCTCAGACCCATAATTGTTTAGTTGAGAAAATAATTGGATGCGGTTGTACTAGTATATTTTCCCGGTAGGGAATTCGCGCGACAGGAATTTGTCTCCGGCAAGGAATAGGCCGCGGCAGGGAATTGGCGCGGCAGGGAATTGTCCGTGTCTGCTAAAAATTACAAGACCGTAGACTTTCAATTTACCAGATTTTGAATTTCAAATAAATAAAGCAAAAATATACCTGAAACTTGGCCAGAGATCTGTGTATGATAAAGTTCTCTTGAGATATCCATAACACCAAGAAATCGAAACTTTTTTTACAATGAACTCTGCATAGTACATCGATAAATGTTTTCATCAGTAGATAGAGATCTTGAAAGAGCTAGCAAGAAAAAATTTACTGCATGTAATTTTCGTGCTCCAAAAACTTACATTTATCTCAGATTCAGTAGGGTATTCCCACTTTTTGCGCTGAGCTATTGCACCGGCAGAATGTTGAAACTTTCCTATAAGATGGCAGAGTGTAGAGTAGCCGTCATGTGATCCAACACAATCTTTGAATAACTGCATAATAACCAACTGCAAGCGATGAGCAAAGCATCCTACTCACAAAGGAAACGCAGACCTGAAGAGCTATACGGATGATGACATACAACATACTGAAAAAGAACTAACTGAATTGAAAGCTCGAGTGTAGGGTTAGAGTCACTAAGTTGCTCTTGGTCATCAAAACTATCGTCTCTTCTTGTTCTGACAGCCTCTGCAAGCAAACGTCAACTGAAATATAAAAAATTGAGAAAAAGCAATCGATCATTTTCGCACCGGATGCCACATATTTAAAGACTGACATACGACTCAATACACACTTTTTTCAATTTTTTTCAAATTCGCGCTTTCTGGTGCTCAGTTTCGGATAGGGTTGGTTGGTAATTACCCGGGTAATTACCCGGAAAAATGTTTTTCCTGCCTTATTTCTCCGTAATTACTTGGGTAATTACCCGAAATCACCCGGGTAATTACCCGGAGAAATACTTTTTCCGGAGAATTACCCAACCCTAGTTTGGGACACACGTTTGAGCCCGTCCTAACATGCGCTGGCCTACCCGAAGCCTAAACCTAAACCTAAAATTTAAAAAATTGGAAAAACATGCAGAAAACCCAAGTTTCAAAACGCGCCAATTCAAAAAAAGTGTATCGAGTCACAATGTGTATCGAGTCGTCGTTATACCATATTTAAATGGCTTGACCATATTGCTTCTACCATCTGTGACTATCTTGAAGATTCTGCGGAAGGGGATTCTGTATTTATCTAGAAGCTTTTGTCTGCAAACGACAAAAATTCGTCAAAAATAGCTCACCTCTTGACACTGACTGCACTTCCAATTGATTTCGCCAAAAGAGTCTTCTTCTTTATGAAATTTGGTCGTATCTAAAAATAGTCAAAGTTTTGCCGAAAAGACCCGCGGGTCTCGACATAGTGGCACCCCTTTTTGAAAATAGGGTCCCACTATATGAGACGAGATCCGCGGGTCTTTTCGGCAAAACTTTGACTATTTTTAGAAACGACCGGTAAAATCGGAATCCTTGCGATATTTGGGACTTTGGGACAGGTTTCGCAAAAACCTTCAAAAACGAGCTAAAATCGTCGGACCTTAGGCGGGAACGAACTTGAGGGTGTGCCACTATATCGAGACTCGACTGTATCTCAAATAAAAGCCCAGAATCTTCGCTATATTATGGTCTGTGATGGTGTGACTTGTAAAAAAATCCAGAAAGTTAATCTTGAACTAATTACATCAGTAATCCTGTTGTCATATAATTTTAGCGTGAACTGTGTAGAAGAACATCATGTACAGAGTTGCGCCTGTTGGGTTGGTTCGACCCCCATACTATCGAAGAGGTTGTCGTCCAAAGCCGAAGTCTAAAGTGGAGAGCTGGCTTCGTGATCAATTTATGGTATGAGTTATCCTGTTCTAGCTTTTGATCCAGAATATTCAATGTATTGAACTATTACATTCTTGAAAATCATTACTTTTGCAGACTCCTGCAGATAAAGAAGGTTATGGTCCTCGTCTCTATGATTACTACAAGACTGCCGAATTGCTTAAGGAAATGCCGATCAGGGAGCGCATTGAATTTGTCAGCCCGTATGAGCGCCCATGGAACAAAATGGAGAAGAGCTGGCACAGGTAAATGGAATAACTTTATTTCTCTAACCTACTTTCAATTCATCCTAGAGGCTGGCACCAACCTCTTATGTCTACAAGAAAAGCCTGGAAATTGGATTCAGTTCCTAAATACTTTGATACTCTGGACTTCTACAAGTACATCACAAAGACGCGGGTCGACGATTCACAGGCTGAATTCAATCAGTTCTACGAAAATTCTGGACCATCTGAATCTGCGATGGATATTTTTGAGGTTATTTTTTTTTGATTTATGCTTATTGTATTGGCTCCATTACCGTTTTTCAATGGCTATTTTTTGAGAATCGTGTTCAAGAAACACTGCTTTGCCTCCTTCAATCTAAGTCATCGGATGACAAGGACGCTGTGACTGAATTTCTGCGCAATATCACGGAGGACGGAATTCTGTGCATGTCAGATGCCAATCCTGAATTAGCTTTGTCAAGAAGGGTATGTTTTTACTCTTCTGCGTAGTAGATACTATATAAATTCTTTGTCTAGATTTCCTATACCACAAGATGCGAGTCATTTTGGATTCGAGCTGGCTTCACGAGAATGTATGAAAGACATTTGATATTTTCCGACGAGGTTGTGCCGGTAAGAAAGAGGTTTCCGTGTGATGACAGGTAATACTTCTATCAAAACGGGGTTTCAAGTTTCTTAAAATCATTTTTTAGGCGAAGACTTGGCGAACTGGCTTTCACTATGCGAGATGACATGGCTCTTCAGATCAGGAGTAGGGAACCTTTGAATAATGTAAGATATCTTATTTGCGCCGATTACTATTTATTCATTTTTAGTTGTTTGAGTACTCTGATGTGGCAAAACTGGAGAAGAAGGTATTTGAGGAGCATGCAAACTTAGATGAATTCGTTCTCAATCCTAAAGTTTACAATCTATGGCCAGATGATAAAGTTCTCTATCAAGCGCCTGGGTACGACGCGGATGTTGGTATGTCTTTAATCACGTAAATTACTTTAACTAAAAGGTTTTGACCAAGACCGCAATCTCAAATTTTTTGAAAAAGAGTGAATTTTCGTAAAGAAGTATCTTTCGAAGTAAACATGTCATTTTTTCTGGTTGTCATTGCTATCTTGAAGCTAGGAAAGTATTTTGACGTAAAACTTAAAAACATAGATAATATTAAAGGTTCAAATAGTGGCTCTTATTTAAACCGGTTTTACTGATCGAGCAAAATTTTTTTACCTAGTGCTGAGCTGGTCAAAACTTTATTTCATAACTCTAAAGTTAATATTGACCCAAACCGTAAAAAATTATGTCTTTTTGATTTGACTTAAGCGATACACCAAAAGCTCATAAAAATAGCTAAGTGCTGTTTGGAAAGTTACAAAAGTCAACATGAAAAAAGACCATGCTGAAATAGAATCATGGTTGTTTAAACCGGTCTGGTTTTTAGAAGAGCCTATGAAGTATGGGAGACTAGCCGTCAAGAATGTATTGCCTCTATATAAAATGATGAATTTGTGGAAGACTGATTCTGCTGTTGAAGAGCTACAGGTGCGATCTGAGAACTTTACCTCTATTGCTGTCTCATCACTGTTCAATTGGTTGAATGGACAAGCACATGCAATAGGTAATATCTTGCGCCCTCTATTTAATTTTCAATCTTTATTTTAGGTCACACCCAATTCACGGATGTCGAGCGACCGCTGACTTCGCAGTTGATTCTCTCAACTGGAAAAGAATTTTTCTTCGCCATCGGTCAGTTGAATACTATCGCAATCAACATAGATATTCCAGGTTGTTTTGTCATTTCTGTGATAGACTTTAAAATTTCCGAATTTTCAGGATTCGTAAATAACAGTACAAATGTTTGCTGTGTGGAGGGACCGTTTAATCTGTTCGATAAATATGATGATACAACGGGGAAATTCAAGCACGAATATGGCGATGGAACTCTCCGAGAGGGTTTAAATCCCCATGTCCTTAAAAGAATTCTTCAAATGGTTAAAATCTAGTAGTTCTGTTCTGTTGTCTCTTTTCGCTATGTTGATTGTGGGTTGAAAACCAATGAAATTTTATGCATTAACCTAGATTTACAGCTTTTCCAATATCGAGAGTAAACTGTGGTCATGTTTTACTTATCCGCCATATTTCATAGCAATCTAGGGTCTGTTTTTGAGACATTTACCGTTAAGGCTTTCAGGTTATTGCTCAATTATCTATTAACATGGTGAAAGTGAGACCTGCTAGGTTGCGTCAAACGGTACAATGTTGATTAGAATTGTTTAGTTACTTTACATGCACTCTTTTTTAGATAAAGAAGCCTCTTTATGTTGCCGAAAAAAATGATAGCGGAAGTGATTCAGAGCCAAGAATTAGCAGTAGCGACAGCAATGCATCTGATGTGGAGGAAATAGCCGAAGAAATGCTAAGTGCTAGTGAGTCTCTGACGGTTGACGACTCCATAGCTGAAGAGATGGCAGGGCTGATAGCAGAGCAAGCTGGAGAACTGGAGGGAGACGAAGTTTTGCCTGAGCCAAAGAAAGGTCGTAAAAAATCGCGTGAGCAAAAACCAATGGAGTTGACTGACGAACTTGATACGCCGGCATCCCAGAAATCTCAGCGTCGAGTGAAACTTAGGTTGAATGACTCGAGCACTACTGGTCAGCTCGTTTTTAGAGATCATCTTAATTAAATGTAACAAGCTTGGTTAAAGATAAAAACAATGTTAAACCAGCGAATGTAATCGATTATTTGACATTCGTGCAAAATGCTTACACCAACTTCTATGACAATTTTCAAAAGCAAGGTCCATCTCCAACTGTAGCTGCATGTCGTCCAGAAGTGCAAAGTCGATGGAAGAAGTCAGAAGATATCAAGTAGGTTCTTTTCTTATCAGCTATAGTGAAGCTCGAGTCACCATGGTCAAGATTGTTTCTTCAAATACGAGTTTTTCACATGTCCCTAAATAAAATTTTAGCGTATGTCATTAGCTATTGCGGGATCATTTATATAAAACAAGCCATTTTTGCCCATGCCATTTAAAGGACCATACTTGTTGATGACAATGGGAATTTGGAAAATTCAAATGCGCGCGGGACACTTTTTTCATTCCGGAATTATTATTTTATAATCTTTTATCGTGTACTAACATAAATGATCAAAAATAACAGAGCAGACGCTGGAATCGAACCCAACATCGGCAATCACCACACAGCGCTACTATACCACTGAGCCAACTAGCCCTTTGATATAACGTTTTTCGTTTTCTATTTCCATACACCGACAGTACATAATTCAAAAAGTATTTTTAGAGTAAAAAAAGTATCCCGCGCGCAATTGAATTTGCCAAATTCTAATTGTCATCAACAATTATGGTCCTTTAAAGATTTAAATCATCATCAGACTAAACCGCTAAGAAGCGGAGAGCTTATGGTCTGGAACAGAAGCGCATCTTAGAGCGGATCTTATTTTCAGAAGCGGATCGACAAATTACCGAGAACATAGATATACCTCAAAATTTAAACACAATCTCTGCAGACCGAGGCTGCTTGTGGGCTTTTTTCAATATACTTATTAAGCTTTCTTGATCTTAGGGATGCTCTTGAAAAATGGCTTAATCAGAAGTCAATTGGTTTCATGCTTTCCTCACAGGCTGCAGCTGTTGAGGTGATACCTATTCCTGTGGATCCGAATGAAACGCCGGTAAAGTTAGGGCGGCCTCGAAAAGGTAAATTTTATCGGCTGTGGGATAGCAAAATAAGCGGAGTACTTTTTAGGAGAAGAAGTCGTTGCAAGGGAAAAGCGTCCAAGGCGGCCTAAAAAGAAGAAGGTAATTATACGTTCCACTTCTCCTGAGCAAAAGCCAGTGATTAACGAGTCAACCAGTCTTGATTCACTTTCAATCTTTCACGCAACCACCTTTGACTTTCAACATGTCTCGTCAGCATACAGAACAGAAAGCAATCAGGTAACCTTTCAAAAGCTTTTAATAAGCTGGACTGAATTTTTAGGTGATTGATTTTGTAAATGAACTAAAGAAGAGAGTCTCAGAAGATGGACAGACACCTTCGGGAAGCAAGCTCCAAGCTGAAGTCTCTAAATTGAAAAAGCGACGTCATCTGAATCAGCTTGCATTTTGTGGTGGCCCTATCTCTGCTATTCGCACTTGTCCTCGGAGAACTTCAAACAGTTAGTTTGGCCTAACTTTTTAATTGTATATTAGAATCTCTAATGGGGTTACAGACAATGAGTTGGTTGTGATATCGACATTCGCTGATGAAAGGATGCTCTCACTGTCTGAAGAGGCGGCTTACGTTCAATTTTGGTCATTTCCTTCTGATCTAAGGTTAAAAATTTTCCTAAATGAATTTCACTGTGACCTTGTTCAATTTTTTTCACATGATTAAATCTTTGAGCAGGTGAAGACACACGCCCCCCACTCAAAAAAGGGTAATCACATAAGGCCGTCACGACCAGTGTTTGGACCTCGTACTTGGCTCGTACTTGCTCGTACTTGATACTTTGTATTTTTCGTGCTAGAAATTATTCTTTTTTCTTAAAAGTTTTAAACTAGATGCCTTCAGAACAACCACAGCTACATTTTTACAAAAAAATATGCCTGTGTCGAGATTATAAATAGTTATGTATTGATATTTTAAGTGCAATTACGAGCTCAGGTACGAGCACTCGTGCATAGGCCAGAAATTACGGTTACGAAAACTTTAACATGCCTTCTTGGTTGTAAATTACTAAAATTGTATTATAGCTCTGTGTCCAAACTTGAGTTTATTCTGGAAATCCCTGATGTGTCTGCTGTTTTAACTATGTGCTGGTGTCCAGTCCTGAACGAGAAAACGAAGTTGAACTCGACCTCTGCCAAAGAAACGATGCCTTCCAAATCTTCCAGATCTGCTTCTTCAGGATATTCAAAAAGGAGAAAATTGTCTAAATCGGTTGAGGAAGAGGAAGATGATGTTCTTGGATTGCTTGCTGTTGGTACAAATATTGGAAAAGTTATGGTTTATTGGTGAGTTTCTGGCATTCCTATTATATAACAGCAAAGACTTTATAGCATTCCAAGGAACATTGAGAGTGTCACAAAGATGAGGGAATCTAGAGATCGAAACGTATCTGACGAAGACGAAACTAGCTGTCCCTTGGTTGTTTCTGTGAAACCCGTTTTCGTCTTGGACCACCCAACCATTGCTATGAAAGTGCTGGCTGATGAAAATCAGGAAGTGTTTCTCAAGAAAACTCCCAAGATCAAGAAGATAAAAACTGAAAGTGAAGAAGCTGATGAAGTTTTGCCGAAGGTAGAATCTTTTGTTGACGTGTGCCGCTTCCCTATTCTCAGTGTCGATTGGTCTCCTTTCTCCGGCGGACGTTTGATTGCTTGCGTCTCTGCTGCAGGTCAGATTTACACTTTGTTGTTAGGGGTCCTTTGAGTTTTTTAATTCAGGAAGGATATTGGTGTGGGACGTTGAAGCCGAACCTAGGAATTGTCCTTTGATCATTTACTCTTCTGAATGGAACTCGCCTCCTGTCAATGCTGTTTGGATGACTGAAACTAGAGGTAATAATCATGTTTTGTATTCTTTGTGTCCCGTCTAATTACAAAATCAATTAAGTGGCTGTTTCATTCCGGAGTAAGTCTCTGCGAATATTCGATGTGTGCTCAGAAGTCTGTCTACACGAGAACACAACTCCAAGGACGGTGGGGACGCTGGTTTCCTCTTGTCCATCGATTCTGCCTGGACTTTTCTGTTACGACACAGTACCCATCAACATGTTCAATATACTGTACACCTGTTCTGGATATCTTACCTTCGATGATGATACGCTTGAAAAATCTTTGGTAGTCCCGACATTTAACAGGTAGTCTAGATATGAACAAATTTTTTTAAGCCAATTAAAACATGTCTTTGTTAGTCACCAAGTCCAAGCCATGCGGTCAATGGTCTGCGAAAACAGTGGTGTGATCGGCTCTGTCGGAGCAGATGGTATGTTTTTAGAGTTTAGAACAGGCTTCTTGAATACAATTTTAGGAAGGGTGATATTTACTCTTAATGGAAGGGTCAGGCCTCACGACGCTCCTGGAGACTTTTCTTTCATTACTGCAAGGACTCAGCTGCAAGTTATTGGTCATCGTATAGAACATGCTGACAAAAAGGCATCTCTTAATGGAAATTTTGGTATTTTTGAAACTTGCTGATAATTAAAAACACATCGGTACTTGTTGCGTTTATGCCCCCCCATTGCCAAATGTCGTATTTTAGTAAAATTCATGAAAAAATATTTCTTCCAAGCGGAATGGAACCGATGACCGACTTTCACAGCATGCCAACACTATACCACTGAGCCATCTATACTGTTGGGCATTCAAACTGTTTTTCGTGATTCCAGTGTTAAACCCAGTTGAACTAGTTTTATCACAGATATCGTATTTAATCTGTCTTCCGTAGCTACATTTCTGATATCGTCTGGCGTAGAAAATTCAAAGGAGTAGACATTATGTTTCATTTGTGGTCACAAATTGTGTTGTTATATGCTTGCGAATAAAAAAATTTAATGTTTACATATAAACGCTGGCGATCGGGGGGGGGGGTGTAAACGCAACAAGTACCAACACATCCACAGTACGCATATAAAGAGACATACTCAGTGAGTTCTGACGTCTTATTTGATTGTATTTCGTTTTTCTTGCAAAAGTTAGAGTCTGACAAAAGTAATAGCACGCAACGATAAATTAAAGATAATGGTTTAATACTTACGTTTTTTATCGATGGCATCTTGTTCTCTCTGTAACTCTTAGCAATGGTTGCTACGGCTATTATGTGTGTCTGTGGATCTCTTTAGCAGAAAAGTCACAGAAATGTATCTCTGTTGATTTTAATAATAAACACTTTGTACACTCGTTTGCATTCAGGAGGAGGCATTGACAGCGGTGAGAAGACGTTAACGAAGCCGTGTTTTTCTCACGATGACTGTCGAGCTCACAAATGGTTGGAAATTCGGTGTGGAGATGCTGCAATGCGAGATATGATAACCGTAAGTACTGAATTTTTTTTCTTTACCCTCTAAATAAGATATATATAATATAGATGAGACGTTGCAAGACAAAATTGCCAGAGGTGTGCTTAGATCGCCGGTTGGAAAGCTTAACAAACATGGACTTTAGCCATCTGACGCCTGGACTGGCTATAGTGGGCGGAGAAGCTGGATTAATCTTCATTTTGCCATGCACGCTTTAGAAAATTACATGAACCGTATCTTGAGTTAGTTGGCTAAATATTGTGTGGTAGAAAAAATTGTTGTGTTGAAATAAATTTTTTTGCATACAAGCATTGACGTATGATTTAATTTATTTAAAAGTCGGTTGTCTTGATGTGGGCAAGATACTGCTGAGCTAGGGTCTGCAGGCGCCTATCGGCGCCTATGTTCTTCGAGAACATTAGTTGTTCGAGCACTATTCCTGTGGTTCGGGAACACTAGTGGTTCATCTACATTAGTAGTTCAGGTAGCTTAATCTTTCGAATGCGTCAGTGGTTAGGGTAGATCATCCACCCTACCTGTGAACCCACCTACTCTACCTCGCCTACCCTCGCCTATCCTCGCCTAACCTTGCTTATCCTCGCCTATTTTTGCATACCTCGCCAGGGATTGACATTTGTGACTATTATATTTTAAAAATAGTCACAAAATAGTCTCGAGAATGTGACTATTTTGACACTATTAAGACTAATTGTGACTATGAGATTATTTTGAGACTATTTCTTAAAATAGTCTCTAGGACTAATAGTCTTGAGACTATTTCAGTCTCAAACTACAGACTTAGGCTCAGTTCCTCATAGGAACAATGCCTTTTTTGCTCTTAATGGTGGTGTTAACCGCCGTCAAACAGTTAACTCACCACTTTCATCTTGCCAAACCATTATTTTACTCGAAAGCAGTTAAAAAATGATTTTTGCTGTAGTGGATGATTCAATACAACAACCAAGGCGTGTTATATGATCAACGAAGAAGCTTCTAAACCCCAAGACGGCCTAAATATTGATATTCTGAAAAAGCTCTTTCTCAGTTAAATTGTGTTATTGGAATAATTTTGCATTAATGTATGTGGGAAAATATCAGAGAAAAAACCTTTTTTTGAAGTGCTGGAGTTTCTTTGACCGTCTTATTACAGTCAAACCTCTATATAACGGCCCCCCCCTAAAAGTTCGTTCCCACCTTGGGTCCGACACTTTTTTTAGCTCGATTTTCAAAGCTTTTTTTAAATTCTGTTATGACAGTCTGGTCGCAAATATCGCAAGGATTCCGATTTTGCCGATCGTTTTTCAATATTTGAATAATTTTACTATTAAAAAATACAAAACCTCTATATAACGGCCCTCTAATTTTTTTTAATAGTAAAATTATTCAAATATTGAAAAACGATCGGCAAAATCGGAATCCTTGCGATATTTGCGACCAGACTGTCAAAACAGAATTAAAAAAAAGCTTTGAAAATCGAGCTAAAAAAAGTGTCGGATCCAAGGTGGGAACGAACTTTTAGGGGGGCCGTTATATAGACGTTTGACTGTATAGGTTAAAGAAACATCCCAATTTTCGGGCGGGATACCGTTTTTTCAAAATCGAAATCCCGTTCCCGTTTTAATTTTGCACAAAAATCACGTCCCGTTATCCCGCCCTCGATGAACAGCTCTAGTAAAACAGGACCACCTATATTTTGGCCACTGGATCTGATAACAAAAAAAAAGATTTAGTAATTTCGTAATTCAGGGACACCAAATCCGGCCAGCTTTAGATAATGTACAGTATTCGTCCACAGTCCGCTCTCTATATTACATAACTCAAGGACCGAGCAAGTTACCGGATTCTACATCTTATTCACACCGGTCATTTCAAGCTTTTGCCAGTTCTGTTTTGACAGTCTGGTCCCAAATATTGCAAGGATTCCGATCTTGCTAATCATTTTTAGAAATCCGAAAAAAATTTCTTTAAAAAAATAAAAACTTGGTGAAAAAACAGGATTTTTGTTAAATCGAGTTATATGTTATATCGGGTTTTGCTTTTTTAGACCAAAATATTACAGGTTTCTAAAAAACGATCGGCAAAATCGGAATCCTTATGATATGTGGGACCAGACTGTAAAAACAGAACTGGCAAAAAACTTCAAAAATCAGGTTAAAAAAAGTGTCGGACCCTAGGTGGGAACGAACTTCTGACCCTAAAATTATGTTATGTAGAGTTATGTTATATAGAGAGTCGACGGGGCTAGGACACTTCGCTATGAGGACAGTTCGCTATGATTTTTTAAATGGACAGTTCGCTATGGTTTTCCAATCGCCCTTTTCCTCAACAATGTTGACACTAAACCGTACCACATCACCTCTTCGTCACCTCTTGCTACTCTTTATGGAATTCCCGGTACATAGGCGTAAGTTTTATACATTTACAAGCATGTCCTAACTCACGCGAGCTTGTCATTTCAGGTAATTATGTCAAATAGATTCGAAAAACATTTTGGAGTCTTTTTCAGCTCGTCCTAACGGTCGCTTGCCTACCTTCCACTTTCCTATTTTATTCAACCGAAGAATGACAAAATAAATGCGAAAAAAAACAATGAACCAATAACATTGAGACAATAACACTCTTTTATTCTCCTTTTGTACTACATCGAAGTGAGAGTGCATATGCCGAATCATACCCATGGTCTATCATCTGTTAACGGAGTGCTGACCTAAATAAGCCATTTCACTAGGTTTTCAAAATTAAAACGGATAACCTGCTCGTATTCGTCCGAGAAGAAGACGAACTTTGGCTTCTCAAAGGGCTTGAAGAGAATGAAGTTGTACTGGTAGAGACGTGCCGCCAAAATGAGTTCCTTCGAATGTCTCCATTCCTCAGGCTTCTGATGCTTATTTGCATAATCAACGATTTCTTCTGGAGTGCCGAAGATCCGAGACCGCTTTGTCTGCAAACTCTCCAGGGATAAGCCATAAGCTCTTTGCGGACTTCTCGATGGTAGTAACGGCTGCCTTTTACGAAGTGCGAAATTGACCTTAAGATATAATTTTAAAGGGGGGAGACACTTGGGGGGGGGGGGTGAGAAATGGGTTTGTCAGACTAATGAAAAACTTATTGACGGGTTGCAAAAATTTTAAATATATAATTATTTATGTGATTTTATAATGGGTTTCACTAAATATTGTCGAATAATGTAGTGAAACCCATCATAAAATCACATAAATAATTTTATATTAAAAATTTTTTTGCAACCCATTAATGGGTTTTCATCAGGTTTACAAGACCATTTCTCAACCCCCCCAAGTGTCCCCCCCCCTTTAAAGCTGTCGACCAAAATGCAATAAAAGAAACCTATAGAGACAATTCCCATCTGCCTCTATCTCTAGAAACTGAGTCGGCTCAACATCATAGGCGGATTGCAATTTTTTTGGCTGGTAGCTCGATCACTTCCAATTCTTGCTTATCAGTGCTCTCTTCAGAGACCACATCCTTCAGCGATACGCGTTCAAACTTCAATAGAGCTTCATCGTCGTCCTTGTCAAGAATTACCGGTTCGATGCTGTTAGCCTCTTCTTGCTCTTCATCTTTGTCATGTTTGATCTCACTGAAGAAAAAATAAACGTTTGATAAAAAATCGTAGGCTTGAAAATTACGCGATCTCCGGTGCCTTCACGCCCATCAAAATGCCTACTTGCTTCAAGTAATGGCCCATGTAATTATTGTACAGTCGACTCTCTACATAACGACTCTCTATATAACGTCCCTCTCCTCATAACGTCCCAGTGAAACTGGTTTGGTTGGTCTGAAATAAATACTCGAACAACTGCCTCTCTATATAGCGACTCTCTACATAACGTACCTCTCTACATAACGTCCTGATTCGGCTGGACACTGCTTTGAAGACGCCTCTCCACATAACGTCTTATCGAAAAAAAATTAAAATTGAAAGCTTCTCGACAAGGAAATAACTCATTTTTTGCTTCTTATATGTTCAGTTTGGTCAGATTTCAAAATTCGCTGTTTTAGAGAATACAAAGTTGATCTCTACAAGGCGCTGCGCTTCCTTCACCGTTCCTGGTCGAATGTCAAGCCGGAAACTATCGCCAACTGCTTCCGAAAAGCCAAATTTATCAAGGACTCGGAAAAGACATTAGACTTTTTATTTTTCACAAAAAAGATTTTATCTGTTTTAAGCAAAGCGCTGGCAGTCGAGAAAATCAGGAAAACGCTGTGATCGAGTTGGAACAAGAAGGCGCTGGCGGGAATTAAGTACACTCTGGGAGGAAATGCAGGCACTGGCTTTGATGGAAGGCGCATAAAACGACTACTTATTGGTTGACCACCAACTCGTTACTGGTGGAGCATTCACTCTAGCCGAAATTGCAGCGGATGTTTTAACGGAAGTGGAAGAGCCGGAGACTGGAAGGTGATTTTTTTGCTTTGCTCGGCACTTTAATGGGTTAAGATTTTAGTTAAAACCTAATTAATGAAGATCGACCAAGTTTCAGAGCCGCCAGTCAATACACGAGAAGCAATTGAAGCTTCGAAAATTCTCCAGCGATACGCCGACAAAAATGATATTGTTGTGTCCAGCTGCTGTGCGATAAAGTGGATGATTTGCTTGCCAAAAAACGCATGAAATAACTGAAGCAGAAAAGTATTTCTACTTATTTCATGCCCATCCCATGATTGTTTGTTCGGGTGCTATTTATTGTTAAAATAAACAGTTTTTTTTTTGAAAAACTCTCCACATAACGTCTGGTGAGTGATGTATAGGCGATTGCCTCTCTACATAACGACTCTCTATATAACGTCCTCTCTTCATAACGTCGCGTTTTGGCCGGTCCCTTGAAAGACGTTATGTAGAGAGTCGACTGTACTCTTCTTCGGTGCTAGGTTCGAGTAGAAAGTCCGCGAGATCTCTTTGGCGTTGGAAAAGCTTTGCTGTCACTTCGGCATACTTCTGCTGCGGTTTATTCGGATCGACTTGCCCTTCCAAAATGTCGTTGGCTTCCATTTCTTCACGATAATGAAGCTAAGAATAAAGATTTTTAAACAGGGTGAAATATAAATCACTCACCTCACGATTCCTAATAATCCATTCGCCTAGTCTAGCCTTCTTGCGGAAATGATACTGCTGTCGACCATGATAAGACTCAGCTGAATTCGTCGTTCTTGGTCCATCTATTCCCCAAAGCGAAAAAAAAGATGCGCCCAGCTTTATCCACGTTGAACTAAAACGTGTAGTGCTATGCTAATAATCTCACGAATCATTTAATTGTCTTACTTGTAGTACTCTAACACTTCCAGAAGCTTCTCTTGTTGAGTTGGTGTTAGCGACGAACATACGACGAATCCTTTTATCAGCTCCAGACATTTATCCCATTCGGACGGCGGTGTCAGCTGCAAAGCTCCAATTTGACGTACAATTTTCTGGACCTTCCTTCTGATATGCTGACATCAGTCCAATTGCTTGCACCTAAAAACTGACAATGAAGCTAGGTCTAAATGGATGTAATAATACTTTTTTATTTAATGCTTGCTTCACATGAAACGAGCACATTTTGACCTCAACATTCTTGAACTGAACTTTGAATGACTTATAAGCAGCTGGCTCGCAATCAAAGTTGGCAGACTTAGTCCGCATTTTTCCTAGCGGTTCAACTGCCTCCGCTACTGTAAGCAATAATTACATTTTAAACAGAAATCCAAATAAATTTTACTTTTCTCCACATCTTCTCATACAGGTTTCGATGTTTCCCTCTCATCAGCACAGTGGCAAAAGGCAGGCAGTGAGTTTCGTTGATAAAGCCGAATCCCTTGTAGATCTGGTAGGTGTCCTGCGGTCGGTACTTAAACGATCCATCGAAGATAAGAGTCTTTGAGCATCGGAAAAGATTCAGCTGCTTTTTGTCCCAAAGATGGCCATGCTTTTATCTGCAACAAAGAGGAAAATAGATGTAAGCTTTTTAGAAGAAGTGCCATTATAAGCTTAAAAACAGGACTCACTTGCATAAATCAAAAAGTTTTCCTGAAAGCCCTCGTCGCTTGGTTTCATTACGGCTCCTCGATGTGTATAATGCAAACTCTTGAACTCCTCTTCTTTCAGATCTCGCAGGTACTTCAAAGGTGGAAACCTCTTCCTCGTGCAACGTTGGAAAAACTTCTTGAGTGCTCCAATGCTGTGGCAGGATGCAGCTTTCCTCATCTGCTGTAGAGAATCTGCAAAGGTTTATGGATAAGCAAGAGCGACAAGAACTTGTGAATACTACTTCGTCCGTCGACCCTTTCCAATATTTTTCTCTCGAGTTTGACCACGGAAGCACTTGGTTTTTCGACAGCTCCAGTCGCCAGCTCAGCACCAAGACTTCTTTTTGCAGCTTTACCCCTCATCTAAGTATGGACGAAATAAAAACATGATGAAAATCGAGATAAGCATACCTCGAATAGCTCCTTTGGACCCTCACAGAAATCAGTCGCGATGTTTCCTAGACCATCCCAGCGCACTTCTCTGTTCACTCCATGGATAGCACTAAGCGACGGAATTGGCGTATCCTTAGAAACTCTTTTGGCGTCTCGAATTTTCCTGCATTCGGCACATAAGTAGACGATCTTGGCTGTTACATCCTTTCGTGGCTGAGAGTTCTACTGGGACCATGTGTAGCAGTGAGTTGAGGATTAATCGGACATAAAGTGAGGGCTAGAGTCTTGTTACCCACTCTTGATGAGTGCATCAGATCCACTTTCTGGTTAGCTTGCGGGCGCCACATTGCAATAACACCTTAAATTATTGTTATTAGAAACAATTATAGCAATGTGGACCAAAAGGAATACAGAAAAAGTGCAAGACTGAAACGGAAAAAGGGAAAATTTTGACTGCAAATTATTCGAAAACATATGACAACGACTGGAGCACAACCACAGGATAACAGGGAGACTGCAATGTGATACAACCTAGACACAAAATATGATGAGAAGTCATCATTAATTAGGAACTATAGCGAACTGTCCATAGCGAACTGTCCATTCGAAAAATCATAGCGAACTGTCCATAGCGAACTGTCCTCATAGCGAAGTGTCGTTTTACCAGAGTCGACTGTATTTCGAATGGAATACGGTGATTGCCCACACATCTTTTTTATGACTTGCTCGAAAAATTAAAGGTTTTAAAAATAATCCTCATTTATTTATCCTAATGGCTCATTTATAAACAATGTCGTCGTCTTTGTCGTTGGAATATCTTTTTTTATAAAACCATTTTTTTGCCAACGACGATGACAACGACAACGACGACCTATTTATAAAAAATCAAACGACGACGTCAAGTACAACGAAATTTTTCATTCCAAATTGGACAAATTTCGCATTTTCAGTCGAGATTTCGACTGAAAACGTGTGGAGAATACAGTTAACCTTCAAAATTCTGATTTAAAATGCAAAATTTGTCTAATTTGGAAGAAAATTTTTTCGTTGTCATTGGCGTTGGATTTTTTATAAATGGGTCGTCGTTGTCGTTATCGTCGTCGTTATCGTTATCGTCGTCGTTGGCGTTGTCGTTGTTATTGGCGTAAAAAAGGCCTTTATAAAGCATTTTTTCCAACGACGACGACGAAAGAGCCATAAATAAAAAATCTGAAAAGTCCTTTTACAAGAAGCTGTTGCTCCACCTGACTATAGGTATGCACAAAGAGTGAGTCAGTGTTGCGTTTACGGAAAAAAGCAAATGCCAAAAGCAGGGAAAGAAGGCAAAAGGAGACAGCCAATCAAAAACAATTCCTTCAACATATTAGCATTTTTGTGTGTTATTGTTCTCTCTTTCAGCTTTTTGAGAGGCAACTAGCTAGAAGCAATATTTTTTGTAAAGCTTATTCGTCAAATACATATTGTCATGATCTTATGTGATGTAAAATCGGTTACGCCTTTAAGATAACACACGCTTGACAAATGCATGTTTTTACTTAGAAGAGGTGAAAAATGATTCAAATTAACGTTATATTATTGTTATTTTTTATTTTTCTAACCTCGACCTGGTATTTCTCAAATGTTTGTTATCTTATGGCTCGTTCACGTACCTCGGGTTCAAGCTCGTTTCAATGCCTGCTCAGATTTCGTATTTTTAACCCTCTTTTGCCTTTCTAATCCTGCTAGCAGAAAACACAAATTTTTCTTACTTACTAGCCCTTAAAAGGTCACAGAGGAATTCAACGGAGAAAAGGCAAGGAGTCCAGCAGTGTTTTTCTTTTTCGAATTTTTTTTACATGCGTTCTCATCTGGATTTTCAAGTTTTCTGCTTAGTTTTTTAAAGTAGTATAGGGTCATCATTATGAGAAAAAATGAGCGATTCAAAAACGCGCAGGCACGCTCATTTAAACGATCCCAAAACGACCATCCGGGTGGGGTTATTTTCGTCCGGCTGAGGCTGAAGTGAAATTTTTGACCTGTCTGACGGCCAAGGAAAATTTTCTCAACCAGCCGACTGAGGCTGATGGCTGAGGTAATTGTTGAATATACCACCCTGACGACCATTAACACTCGGGGTGAGTAGCTAGATCAATAAAAAATTTGCGGTCTTTTTCAAAAATTCGCGTTTTTTAGAAATTTTGGGTCAAAATTAAACATCACCCAGAAAATACTTCCACATTTTCATTCACTCCTTGTTCAAATTACCCATAAAAGTTGAGGTAAAGAGACTTTACGTAACTGCTTGATACGAATCAATATTGATGGATGTTTTACTTAGCAAGTGAATATATTCTTTGCTTCTCTTCTCTCACTAAATATTGTTCTGACAGCGTTTTGGTGTTGCTTGTTTGTGGCAGGAAGGTGCGATTCTAAGAGAAAGCTGCTAGCTAGAATATGTTTAAAACGAGTGGGAGGCCAGAAAGTTTTCGGTCTTGCTAGCCCCCGCACTTTGTGCGAATATCCAACTTGGTGGGATTTATTGCTTTTCAGATAACAGCTGTTCCTATGTCTCTGCTTTCTCATTTAAACCTGGTAGAGCAGAGGCAAGGCAATAATATCTGCTTTGAAGTGATTTTGCTTTAGGCTGGACCAATATAACAAAAGAGAATTGATCGAGCCGAGAGAATTAAATGTTTTTGTTGTTGTGCAGGACACCAAACAAAAGAGCCGATGAACTAAAAATGTGGGTGGATGTGTTTTTTCGCTGTTTTTTGTTTCGGTTTGAAAATGCTGATAAGATGGCGATCTCGCAATTTAGAGCATAAAATCGATGGTATAGATTGTGATCATATTGATTATAGTAATCACAAAAAAATTCCTTGCAATCAATGTTTCATGCAATTTCATAATTTGTTTTTGTTTTTTTATTGACCCATTTATGAAAGCTACAAAATAACTTTAAGTAAAAATCACAACCTTTTCTGTTAACCTCTTCAAAGTCGTCTACTTAAAAATGAAAAAATTAAGTATTTCAGAATGCCTCGAAAGCTTACAAAAAAAGCAAAAGAAAAAAATCGGGAAAAAAAATTGTTCTAGATAATGGGATCATCCTTTAAAGGCAATCATGAAATTAATGGTTAAAAATATGTCTCTGTCGAATCGGATGCTAAAAATGGAGACATTGGAATTTTATAAAGACTGTGTATAAAAACATCAAGAAGTCCGAAGAACAAAGATTGTGAAGTTTGGCGAGCCACAGATGAAAGAAATTTTCTAGGCACGCAATTACACCAGCAGCACGAAGGCAAAGCAATTGATTGTGGAGAAAAGTTGGAGGAAGTTAAAATTGGAAATTGTCACTTTTCAGGAAGGAAACTACTAGGAGCTTATACGATTTTTTCAAAAAATCAGCTGTATTACACACACCTTGGAATGGAATAGTATATAGTAAGTTATTACTAGTTACAATAGATGGCGCATTACCCACAAAAAACATGTGTAACTCAACAATGGGATATATATTGACTTCCACAAAACTTGAGTTGTTCCGGCCATTGTTTTATAAAGGGATGCAGCCCCCTCAATATCACACTATCAATTTTTTTCTGAAAAACAATCGGTAAAATCAGAATTCTTGCAATATTTGGGACCAGACTGTTAAAAAAAGCCTGGCCCACATCCAACAAAGGGGGGGGGGGTTTGCCTTGGCCCCCTCCTTGTTTTTTTCTAATTTTTAGGGTTCGGATTGGGCGAGGGTAGGCCAGCGTATGTAAGGACGGATTCAAATATGAGTCTGAGATATGTTTGAGTTCGTCCTTACATACGCTGGCCAACCCTTGCTTGAGCTTTAGTCTGAAAAATTACAAAAAAAAAATCAAAAGGGGGACCCCCCCCCTTTGTTGGATACGACCAAAGCCTGACAAAAGCCATGGAAAATCAGGATAAAAACATTTTATGCACTAGGAGGTAACGAATTTGATGTGGGCCATTATATCGAGCGTTCACGACAAAATGTTTGTAGCAGGCTTATTTTTGACAAATCACATCCACATGGCCAAAAATTTTGACATCCACATTCCGACATCCGGATGTGAAATTTTTGACATCCGAAACATCCGAAATATGAAAAATTGAAATCCGCTACATCCGATTCAAATTTTTTGACATCCAACATCCACATACATCCGATGTATGTTCGGATGTAAACATCCACAATGTACTTCCGGATGTTTTTAAAGCCTGTAGTTATTTATGCAAATTTAATTAAGATTTTTTCGCTAATTATCAAATCAAATATTTTGATTGACTTACTCCTCTATATATTTTCACTCGAAGAGTTGTAGTAATCATCATCAATTGGCTGTTACTGCTGCTGTCTCCTCAGGGCGGCTCTTGATCCAATCCCACAAAAAACTGAAAAACTAATCGTGGGCGATGAGAGAATGTTTTGCTTCAATTTCTCTAATCCCTTTTTGTGGAATTTGTTTGTAGCAGCAGGCTCTTAAACCAGCACCCATCCAATCCGAAGAAAGTGGGGAGGGGGAGAGCAGTTGCTAGTAGCCACAAGGCAGTAGGTCTGATCCATTTGGATGTGTCTCTGGCTAAAAACTGATCCACCACCAAGTTGAATTGGAGTGATCTGGCTGGTGAAACATGCCCCACTATATCTTTGTCTCTGTTGTTTCAGGCTAGAGAGCATCTGCTGCCGCCCTGATTGGATCTGCCTGCTTCTCCACTTATTTCAACCAAGCTTCCAGTCCCGGCGCTTATTCTCCTATTATTATATTTTTGTCTACGAGTCAACCCACAGAAACTACCAAAAATGGACGCCATCAAGAAGAAGATGCAGGCTATGAAGATCGAGAAGGTCTAGTTTTGTTGCCGATTTTTTGTTTATGTTTTTCGGGGTTGTAAAAGATATAGTTTTTGTATCGGAAAGTTTCCGAAATGAAAATAGCTGGTAATTGGAGGAATTTATCGTCGACGACTTATCGAAGTTTCATTTAACTTTGAAGGCACGTTTACAATGAGTGTCGAAAGTTTCGACCTAAGGGTTCTTTTAACGGGTACTATCTTGTAGCTCAGATTCAGAGCTTCCAAATAAGCTTTTAACAAGCTACATTTAATTTAAAAAATAGTGGATAGAGATCCTTAGGTCCGCACTCAGGTCGACACTTGACTGAGTGTCGACCTGAGTGCGGAATGTCAGAATTTTTTTAATAAAGGAAAAAAGGTACAGCTCTTCCCATATTAAATGAACGCTAAATCTCGCACTAAGTTCGACACTCATTGTGAACATGCCTTAATACAGTAAAGGGTACTATACCCCCCTGGAGGTTAATTTTTTTCAAATTTTCTTTCCCAAAATTTGATTTAATGAAATGTTCTCTACACTTTTTAGGGTATATCGTATTTTCTATAAGAATCGCCCATATGCGATAAATTTTCAACGCCTAAAAAATCGGAAAATTCTGGGATGCTAAACCAAAATCTAAAAAGTGGAGTTAAGTGGAATACACGGTACATTAATAAAGTTTCTGGTTTATTAGATATAGATTCTATCTGATTTTTTTTTTATTGACATACAGTTAATTCCTTCACTAAAAAATTCTGCAGATCGGCTCCACAGTTAGGCTGTTGAAAGGTTTATGTGAGCGGATTAATGGTTTATAGGTAAATTTGCAAAAATGCATGTAGAATGACATTAAATAAAATTTTTGAAAAAAAATTCGTGAAATTGTTCTCCAGGGTGCGGAATACAAACGGAATAACTGCTCAGTTAAGTCTCGGTATAGTTACACCCATAAACTTCAACCACCGCCGGGTTTGACACCTTTCACACCCAGATTTGAGTGTTTTGTAGACAATGATTCATACTTGTTACAAAAATCGCAGGGATTCCGCTTTTGACGCTCATTTTTCAAGTACTCAATAATTATGCCATTCAGAGCAGAAAGCTTTGATATAATAGCACATCCTTACAAGAAAAAAAAAGAAAAAGAAAAAATGGAGAAGTAACTCTAATCTATACTTGATCACGGAGTGTCAGATTTTGAAAAATCGTGAATAGGGAAAATATCCTTCAAGACAAAAATCAGATATTTTCTGAAATTTCTTTATTTGGATTAATTGAATATTGAACTAAATAATAGAATTTACAAATTTGTTTATCACTCGACCGGTCATGTTTAGGCTTCAACGAAAGCTGAGAGTCAGTTCTATACCTTTAAAAAAAACAAAAACATAAAGCCATCGTTTTTATTATTCAAGCTAAACTAAAATACCAAGAATTTTATCCGAAAATGGCGAATTTTAAATTTTTATAATTTTATTTAAAAATTTTGAATTTTTATAGACAATCGGTAATCTCAAAGTTAAGATGGTAGGCTTTCAGCTCCGCAAAACATTTTGTCAGAATAATAAGTGTTTGGAATTTCCCTGCGGGCTAAAGTTTTAAACTTTTTTTTAGAAATTCTGTTGAGATTTTTAAAGGAAAAAATTGTTAAATGTATTTTCGCTAATGTTATTAGGTTGTTCGGAAAGTTTGCGGAATTTTGTAACGGCCCCTTTTGTTTTCAGTGTTTTGGTTTTTCGATTTTTTTTGCAATGCTGTCGCTTTTAAACCGTTTCTGTTGTTTTTTAGATGGAATAAAATTATATTCGACGTTAAAAACAACAAAAAAAACGGTTTAAATGAGCAGCATTCAAAGAAAACTCGAAAACCAAAAACGCTAAAAACACAACAGAGGACCATTATGAAATTTCGCGAACTTTCCGAACAACCTAATATATTCAAAAGAAAGCTAAGATTTGCAGCTTAATAAGATTTGTCCCTATTTTGGGACTCCAAATCTTATTTATTTTAAAGATTTTACGTCTTAATTTTATTTTTTTTATACAAAAAGGCAATAAGCAATGGACGAAAAGCAGAAGTTGCCAAAAACACCCTATAATGTAATTGTACATTCATTCACTGTTTGGAGCAAGTTTGGACTTTATTTTCAAATATTTTTTGATCTCAACCCTGAATTAAAGTTCAAAAACGGCCATTTTTGAGAAAATGTAGGTATTTAAGTTTAGCTTGGGTAGTCAATACAATGGCTTTATGTTTTCGTTAAAAACGTTTAGAGCATACTCTCAGCTGTCGTTTAATCCTTAATATAGCCAATTGAGAAAAAGGTGGTATTCATAATTAAGCTCAACATCCAACTGATGAAAAGTAAAGAAATTAAAAAACTTATTTTTGTCCCGAAGAGAGAATGCGATGTTCGCAATTTGCTGTGGCGACTGATTTAACGACCAATATGCTTTATCAATAGAAAATATCATAAAATTCCCAAAAATCAAAAAAAACGCAAAAAATAATACATTAATGAAAAATTGTCAAGTATATTTGTCCGACAGGAAAAATATCCCTTTCTCGATTTTTTTAAATTTGGCACGCCGTGGTATTTAGCTGTTCTTATTATTCTTTGATGTTTCGGACCTGTGGCATTTTTTGATTTTTTGATGATTTTTAATATATTGAGCATTTAATTTAAGCAAAATTTACATTATTATTATTCAAAATCACCCAAAAATTTCATAATTTCTTAAATCATTTTTTAATTTTTGAGTTATGTTTTCGGCCTATATTTCATTGATGGCTTTAACCAGAGCTGTTCAAAAATTTTCTTGTTCAAAAAAATTCTCAATTTCGACGTGTAAATTTACTGAAACTCCAATAATATATTTTTTCAATGCCCAACAGATAATTTTTTTATTAACATGGATAATGGCTAGACCACCGTAGCTTTTTTAAACCGTTTTTGAACACCGCCGATGTTGATTCATTCAATAAACTGCAAATTTCAGGACAATGCTCTGGACCGAGCAGATGCCGCCGAGGAGAAAGTGCGCCAGACCACCGAAAAATGGAGCGAGTGGAGGAGGAGTTGCGTGACACCCAGAAGAAGATGATGCAGACCGAAAACGACTTGGACAAGGCTCAAGAAGATTTAGCCGCTGCCAACGTTAAGCTGGAGGAGAAAGAGAAGGCACTCCAGGAGGTGGGCCAAATTAGATGGTCTAAATTTGGATTCAAAAATTTTAAAAATAAAAATGCTGTTCAAATAGCAATTTCATAAACCCATTCTCATCAATCCACTTCATCTGCTGCTTTGGATGATCGCGTAAGTTAAATTTTACATAAAAAATTCTTTTGCAAATCTGTTTTTTTTAATTTTCTGAGTTACCACGAGTTTGCCTGACGTTGAAAAATAAACGGCTTATGCCGATTAATCGAGGATACCGTGTTTCCTCTAATTGCCGCCCCGGGGCGGCAATTAGAAGCATGTAATTTTTTCACACTTCAAATTGTTCAAACTCGTGTTTTAATTTACTGTTTGAGCTGTGTAAAAAGTGCGTGTTATATTTTTGAAATCCCTCGCATGCACTTTTTAGACAGCTAAAACAGTAAATAAAAACAGCAATTTCAGACCACTTGAAGTTAGGGGGGGGGGCGGCAATTAGAGGAAATACGGTATATGGTAACCCCCTCTCTCCATGTTATAACATATTCAGACGTCATATTCAGACCCGCTCTATCTCTTCTTGCCATTCTTTTGAAAATAAGTGATCCAATTATAATGAGTAAACGAAAAAGTTGTAATGTGATTTACCCTGTCAAAATAATTATTTACTCGGTCAAATTTTTAAAACTTACGTTTTTCAACCCATTCATTTACATATATTTTCAATTTTTATATCTGTAGCTCTTTACAAAGCTGAGACCCAAGGCTACACCTCGGTGTAAAAAATTGTAAAAAATATTCAGGTTTATCTGACAAAAAGAAGATTTCAAAAACTCGAGACGGTAAACAATTAAACTTAACCAACTAAATAATTTATTTGATGGTGTAAATTACATAAGCCATGCTTATTTTACGGTGTGTAGCCGTCTGATCAATTTTTGGACATTTATTGAATTCACACCGTCTTAAATTTTGCATTTTTCGGTGGTTTGAGTTCACAAAAATGCACCACAAAATTGAAAAGGCGCGAATTTAAAAAAAGTGCCAAAACGGCTCAAGCGCTCATACCTTTTTAACCTCCTGATTTAACTTTTCATATTGTTGCGTCTTCTTTTACTGGCATAAAAATTTCATAATTAGGAATAGAATAATGATCATCATCACCATCAATTCCAGCATTCAAAAACAATGAATTGTGTGCATGCATCCAGCCATTTGTGCGCTAATCACCCATTTCTTTCCAATCATTGCCTCTGTTTGCATCACCAGCTAATCATTAATTGGACAGCAACAAGCGTTCTTCTGGAGCGACACAAAATGTTCATCATCTCATCAAAAACTGTTATCTTGTTTATTACCCCTGCTTGGCTCCAGCCATCCTGATCCTCTGCTTCTCCAAGTATGGATAATTGTCACAACACATCTAGGGGGTGTTCCATCCTGCTGGTTATTAATGTGTGGGGGTGAGCCATCCAACCAGCCAGACATATCCCCTAATAAATTTCTTCTCTAGAATTGTTTGTTGGATGTGTGTATATTATCCACTGTGAGGCTACCGATTAAGATAATGCCTATTATCATTATTCTCATTCTCTTATTTTTGTCTTTTTATTGTTAATTCGAAGTGGTCAGTCTTTCTTGTAGACAACCAACTATTTTAGGGAGGGGCTGGATTTAAGTGGCCTTGAGTTGTTTTTTGGCTTGTGTTTGGACGCAGCGTAGGTTAGCGTCTTCTAGGACAGACTAGCCATGTTTTTCTAATTTGAAAATGGAAAAACATGTTTTATATCTTTTATATTATATCCGTCTCAAAAATTACAAAAAAAACAGATGGACCAAGTTTAAAAATCAGTAGTACCATTGTCAGATCTATCTTTACATTGTTTACGTTTTTTACTGGATATACCATCACTTGTTATAATTTTTCTTCAACATTGCTCCAAGTGCCGAAGTCCATGGCTTTTGTAAGCAGTGGTTGTGCTAGTTTAGACAAAAGCTCAGTGCACAATAGCAATGAAAGTTGACTATTTATTGGAGGCGGAGGAGCACAACAAAAACCATCTTTCCTAGCTGTATTAGTAGTCTCAAAAAAGGTCGTGCTGCCTGCCTACTCCTCCATTTCCTCACTAACACAATCTTATAGACACACACCAGTTCAACGCTAAACCAAAGGAGGAGGACAGCTGGCTGCTGAATGGTCTTTCCCTGGTGGTGCAGCTGGCTGCCTGTTCAAGTAGTGCTGGTTGTTGTCCTTGTGTTCTCTCCTTTTGAGGCCTGCCCCAAATGGATTATTGCTGCTATACATTCCCCTCCCGCCCTTACTAATGCACTTTGCAGACTGGCTAGAGGCTGAGGGGTTTGGTAGTAGTGTTTGTAAGGGGAGGAGGAGGGTAACCAAATATTTGACAAAAGAGTAAGGTGTGGGAGATCAATTTGGTATTTCTTACCCTCCTCCTTCTCTTTAGGCTGAGTCAATCTGATTTGGTGGGGGTGTACATTGTTGTTGTTATTGTGGATTGGGGTGATGCTGCATACATTCGCAAAGGTTTGTATTATTTATTGATGGTTTTCTTTTTTAGAGTCAGCTTTAAAAGACTGTTGAAATCCGGGTTTTTGGTGGACGACTATCGATTCGCAACACTTTTTGATCTAACTTTTGTAAATTGTGAAAAAAAATCCACAATTTTTAAAGTGAATGTTTTTAAAAAGTAATGCTGAATTGTCTTATTGAATTTGAATCGATAGGATCAGGCTGAAATAGTATCAGGGAGCTGGCTATTTTGAGTATATAACCTAACCATGCGATTGAGTATTTTTTACATGATTAATTGTACCGATGCAGTCGACTTTTTTCTGAAAAAAGTGACGTCTTATCAGACCTCAGCTGTGATTGAAAAATGTAAAAAGTATAGATTTGTATTATCTATAATTGATTACCACATAAATCATTCATAGTCATTAAATGTCAATTTTTTCCCCAAATCGTTCTTACTCCTTTTCGCCATTGTCTCAGCTTATGGCTTCCTTTTTGATTCATATCAGTGCAGGTCGAGAAATGTTTGTTTGACCAAAAACGACTGAATGAGTGATAACAAAATAGAGAGGAGAAAAATAAAAAAAAAAAAAAATATTTCTTGTTCCATTCCTGTTTCCTCCATCCACCCAAAGCAGTTCTAAAATTTATTTTCATGTGTTATTTTTCATTGACTAAACCCTCCATTCAACCAGTCTCTAATCCTTCGATTGGCTATTCAAAAAATAATAATTATGCTTTTATGCAAAAGCAATTTCTAATTGCTTTACATACTTTTGGAGAGTTATTGTAATTGAAAAGCAAAACCTTTGCGATTTACACTATAGTAGTAGATGCAGACTGAAAACATTTTTATTTGTACGCAGTTTAAGACACATGTTTGAGGGACTGTCCTGACATCCTGACAAAGTAAAAAATAAATAAACAAAAATGCGCTAAACAGCCAAAAATAACTGAAAAGCGCGAATTCAAAAATAGCACACAACTAGCCAAACGACCTTACACCGTTATTTAAGATCCCAAGTTTGACTCCCACTCCTAACACTCCTTTTTTCTAAACATCTTTCCTGCAAAAAGCTTCGTAATTGATCCAATCCTTCTTTTTGCTCAACCTTCAATTGTCTTGTTTCAATGAAACTTTTTCCCTCTTTTTGCGCTGAAAATGATCCTCTTTTTAGCACAACGCAAAGGGTTTGCTTTTGTAAGAAAAAAGTTTTTCCCTTTCCATCTGTCCTCTTCCCAAATTATAACCTTGTAGAAGAGGAAAGCTTAAGTTGAGAAAAAGCATATTTTGTAGGAGTAAGAAAATATCCCCTCCCAAGCTTGAGTGGTAGATACAAGGGAAAGTTAAGTGGTACTACTCCTCCTCAACATTTTTTGTGCGTCTTCTTCTGGATCGAGAAGCAGTGGATTTGTTGGGGGGAACTGGCTAGGATGTGAGATAAATGCTGGGAAAACACTATTACTTGTTTCCACACAACTTTACATTCATGTGGATGATGGAAATTCGGAGAGACGGGCAGCTAGTTTTCTTTGGTATTATTTTACATAGTTATTTTTTCAAATTATTTTGTGTGTAATTTATTCAGTTGCTTTTTTCACCATTTACTTGTTGCATTTAGCCAAAAAAATTTGACCAAAATTTGACTTTTTGCTTGCGATAGCCAAAGTGATTCAATCTGAAAAAGTATGTGAAAGACTAAAATAGACATAAATTAAACTTGGTTTTGACAACCAAAAAGCTCTGGTATGCATAAGTTTTTATGCATCCAAGGATACTTTGGAGGGGTTAAAGGGTGAGGCTTGGAGTTCACACCTATCTGAGACACAAATCCCTTGAAAGTTACTTTTGATACCAGAGTTTCTTTATGTGGTAAAGCTCAAGTTATCAACATTATATTATAGTTCTGTCCAGTCTTGGGGAATCCTTAATTTACGGCTTCGGCTCCGGTTCCAGCTCCCAGATTTTTAAATTTCAGCTCCGGCTCCTGCTCCCTGTTTTTTTAAAAAATTTGCTCCAGCTCCGGCTTCGAGCTTTTGAAAAATTCGCTTCAGCTCCGGCTCCAGCTCTGAACTTTCAAAAAATTCGCTCCAGCTTCGGCTCGGAGCCGGAGCTGAAGCCGGAGCTGCTCTGGCCCTTTTTTATAAGATATTATTTTTTATATTATATTATTTTCTGGTTTGCTCCTTAGATTCTCGATCATCTCCTGGGCTAATATGCTTTGAAAGCAAATCAAAATAACTAAAATACAAATCAATTTCATTGTTCAATAATTCACAAGCCAAATCATTAGTTCAGCAAAATGAATCAATTTACTTGGCGTCGAAACAAAATGCCAGACTTACACTATTTCAAAATTTTCCTAGTTTCTGGCCTCGGCTCCGAAAAAGTTTTCAGCTCCGGCTCCAGCTTCGAGATTTATAATTTTCAGCTCCAGCTCTGGCTCCGGCTCCGAGCTTTTGAAAAGTTCGCTCCAGCTCCGGCTCGGAGCCGGAGCTGAAGCTGGAGCCGGAGCTGGAACCGGAGCCGGAGCTGTCCCCAAGACTGGTTCTGTCTTTTTTCGGTTTCAGACCCTTTTAGGTTGAATCACGTCGGTCCAAATGTAATTTTTCCCGAATATTGATGAAATTGATGTTTACTTGGCAAGATTTTCCTTATTTTGAAATATGCGGTACATATTGTGTACTCTTATCTGCCTTTTGCCTCCTTTTCTCCACTTTTTGAATTCGCGCCTTTTTTTTATTAAAGTGTTTTGTTGTTTGGGCCACATGGTGATTCCGTCCTAATCTGCGCTGGCCTACCTTGCGCCTATGGTTTCGCCTAAGTTAGAAAAGATGTACATAAAATTCAAATGTAAAGAGGCGGGAGTGCAAAAAGTTCCTACGCCGATCTGCTTCACCGAATCTATTTTTTTCAAACTTTCGAAAATCTGCCGGGTAAGCAGTTCAAATAGTTCTGTTAATTATTGACCCAAAACATGTTACACTTCACACATTGCACACTTACTCGTCCGTAAATCAACAATAGCCTAAGCTACAATAGTTTCCTCAACACCCTCCCACCTGCAACTTCAATGATAATGAAAGAGCCCTAAGAAGAGGTCTACCATCGGGTTTGTGGGGCTGTGCACGTAAGCATGCCCCATTATTTCAACTTCTTTTCCATTGTGCTTACCTCACTATTCCCACCCCTCTCCACAGCCACAAAAGCCAGTTCCCCTCTACTATTGCAAATCACTTTTCCCTGAAAGCTGGCTCCCTCTTCTCCTTTTTGTACAAAAAGAGTGATATTTTCATTAGTCTAAGTCAGGAGAGATCTTCTTTTTTTCCGACACTGCTACTATTCTTTTTCTTGAATGAAATGTTATATCCTGGGAGTGGCGTAATTGCATTCCATTACATTAAGGATTCTGCTAGTGCGTTTCGTAGCAATTCTATAAAGTGGTATTGTAAGGGTACAGTTAGTTATTTACCCGAAATAAGACACAGAAAATGCCAAGAAGAAGTGCCGCGGTAGTTCAGGGTTTAGGCTACTACAGAAAAAAGAAGTCTTAGAAAGAGAGTTAGAGCAGCAGGGGTGCATCTAAAGTTCGATTTTGGTACTTTGTCCCTTTGGATTTATAATTAAAAAAAACATTGTTGAATTTCGACTTTCAGTATTTTTTCTCTTTCAATTGACCATTTAAAAAAATTAGACAAAGGTCAAAAGTTTTGAAGGAAAACTTCTTAATTTTTTTAGTTTTTTTTGATTTTTTCGATTTTTGATATTTTTTCTATTTCGATTTGCTATTTGGAAAATCTCTAAGTTTGAATTTTCGTTTCGATATTTTTAAGGTTTCCCTGATTTGCAGCCTTCAAAACTTCATTTTTCCAAAGGCGAAATAGAAATTCTGATCATAGATGTTTTTATATTACTTTTTCATTCTTCTCATTAATACTGCCATACTTCTCCTGGAGCATGGACTTCGTTTTTCGGAGTACCGTGGTCAGAGCTTTCTGTTAGGTTGATCGCGGTTTATGATGCTAATTGGGCCCAATTTCCTTTGTCTCAATACAGTTAAGTCCATTTGTAACACCATCTACTGGGCTTAAGCATTTTAAATGAACAGTTAACCCTCGATGTAACGGCACCTTAGGGACTGGATGAGGGTGCAGTTATATTAATGCTATAATTTATTATACTTTTTATAACGAAAATTTTATAACGTAACCCACCTGACTTGTGTATTGTGTCCCTGTACTTGGTTCGATTCTGAGAAGCTAAATCATGGGGTATAACACCTCCTTGTGTCGGTCATGTAACTGGAGTTGTATCAAATTGTATTCATTGAATTGCCACTTCTATTTTGAACTATTTTGAGTGTGATCATAATTAACTGTGAGGTTTACACAATAAATTATATATTAATTGTGCAGCCTGCAGCATAATGTCAAGAATTGAAAAAGGCGGCTCACAGCAGACCTCTCTGCTAGATGTGCTCAAAAAAAAGATGCGGCAGGCCCGGGAGGAGGCAGAGCAGGCTAAAGACGAGGCAGATGAGGTCAAACGGCAACTGGAGGAGGAGCGCAAGAAGAGGGAGGATGTAGGAGCAGCACTATATTCAACTATATTTGAGCTTTACTAATAAATTTAAGGCAGAGGCAGAGGTCGCAGCGCTCAACCGCCGGATAGTGCTGGTGGAGGAAGATTTGGAGAGAACAGAAGACCGACTCAAAATTGCTACCTCAAAGGTACAATAAGACAGTCCAGCCTCTTTATAACGACACCTCCAGAAGTTCGTTCCCGCCCAGGGCCCGACACTTTTTTTACCTCAACTTTCGAAGATTTCTTAATAGTTTGCAACCTCCTTAAAATACTAAGAAAATTTGCAAAAAAAACTGCATATCTCTATATAACATTAGACAAATAGGTATCTTTGCGAGTTTTCAGACAAGACTGGCTAATCATAACTTCAAAAACTAGGGTGAAAAATTGTCAGTCCTTAGATGGGAACAAATTTGTTCGGAGTAAAAAATTATCGTGACCCTACTGTATATACAGACTCTATATTAAAAAAATATTTTTTTAAGCTAGAAGAAGCCTCCAAAGCAGCAGATGAAGCAGAACGGTGAGAATGGGTTACAGAAAAAACCAAATTTTAACGAAAAATTTAAATATAAATTAAAAATACTAGCCAAGCACAACAGTCCTAACCTGGGGGTGAACCTTTAGGCTGAAGCAGAAGTGGCCTCGCTCAATCGCCGCACCACCCTCATTGATGAGGAGTTGGAGCGTGCCGAGGAGCGTCTCAAGATTGCCACTGAGAAGATGGAGGAGGCCTCCGCCAACTGCGATGAGTCGGAACGGTAGTCACAAAATGCTTGTTAGCTAGCTTCTAGGCTTACTGGCTACAGCAGGAGGAGGTCGTCTTGTGTTAGTTGTGTGTGCGTCCCTCATTGTGCTTTGGTTTTTGTTGGGTCTCCACGAAAAATAGTCAACCCCCTATTTCGCTGAACAAGCAAGATAAGCTAAAGCTAAGAAACAAGCAATAACGTTTCCCCCTACTTATTGGGCAAACTTTTTCTTACCGTGAAAATACTTTTTCTGCCGCAAAAACACTTTTTTCCATCTCTAAAATACCTTTTTCTGCCCCAACGCATATTTTCTTTTGCCGTGAAAAGCCGTTTTACAGTAAGAAAAAATTTGCGGCAAAAAAGTTTTTTACGGCAGAAAAAAGTATTTCTATGGCAGAAAAAAGTGTTTTTGCGGCAAAAAGATGTATTTTTACGGCAAGATAAAGGTTTGCCCCTTGTTATTTACGTGCATTTACCGTTCAGCTAATATTTACTTATGGGATCCTCAAATTTAATCCAAAGCATAGTGCTTCCGATGACGAAGCTTTGTGGATACCTGGCCATAATTTGTGTATGTGCAAAAATGGCTTAATTACAGCTTGTGTATTTGTTATTTACTAAACATAGCTTGCTTAAGTGCCCGCAAATCCATGGAGACCCGCTCGCAGGCGGATGAGGAACGTGCCAACATACTGGAGGTACAGGTGGAAGAGGCCAAAGTTATTGCTGAAGATGCTGATCGAAAATATGAAGAGGTGTTGTTTGCTTAGGCTAGACTAATTTGGACCAATTTTTATAGTTGTTTCTGTTGACTGTGAATTTTACTTCAATATGAGATAGCTGTAATCTATCGTTTAATTGCAGACAAAGATTACTTTCATAGTAAGATCGCAGTTAACTATAAAATTACAGTTAGCTCACAATAGTCAACTTCCAAAAATTAGTCCTAAATTTGTTTTTTTCTCCACACCTTACTTGCATGTTGGTTGTTGTCCATGTTGTGTGCCTTTATGTTTGCCATTAGCACCATTACTCACACTATAAATCACCAAAAAAAACTTATTTTCTAACAAAGATTGCAGAGTTTATCTAATAAAATTTAAGCGCTCGCCGCGCCCTGGAGAACCGCATGAATGTGGACGATGACCGGTGCACAGAGATGGAGTGCAAACTCCGCGAGGCCCATAGTCTTTTGAGGGAGGCTGAGAGCCGGTCGGACGAGGTTGTGTGTGTTTGCTACTATTAACATTTTGGTCTGATTCTGTCTCATTTTACAGTAGTATTGTTGTATTCTGTCTGGAATTCCTCCTTGACTGTGATAGGTTAAGACACTAGATTAAGCATTATTTTCTATAGATTACTTGAATGACTAATTATGGTGGTGGTTAAGTGTGCGAAAAGTGATGGAGAACCGCTCCTTCCAAGACGAAGAGCGTGCCAACCAGATCGAGCAGGAATTGAAGGAGTCTCAGAACTTGGCTGAGGAGCTGACCGAAAATACGACGAGGTTTTTATTCTTCTTCTGTCTTGGAAGTGTCTTTACAGTTACTAACAGTTGACCTATTCTCTCTAATAGAGCGGCACCCTCAAAATTCAAAATCGTGTTTGTGGAATTATATTTTTGACCCACTTTTTGTGTCAGGCAAGTTCCCCCGCATTTTGTAGCAAATCTCCCTGGCTACAAAATGAGTGGCGAAAATGAGCAAAACATGCTAAAAACACGATTTTGAATTAGGGGAGAATACGTTATTTTTTCTTCAAAATTGCTAATATTTCGCATAAAAAATGCCAGAGGAGGTGAGGTGCAGATGTTGGAAAAGCATTGAATTTATTTTATTTTTGATAGTTTAGTCACAACTATCAGAACTGTCTATTACCATTCTGATGCGATCTACCCACTTTCCTGTTCCAGAAGACTAAGCAATACTGACCACTCGATTTGTGATTCTCTAACATTTATTTTTCTCGAATTCATAATCTTCTAACATTTTGAAATTCCCTCTTACAATTAGTGTGTGCTAATATTTTTTACGGACTACATTACATTCATTTCTGTTTAGGTTGCCCGTAAATTGGCCATGGTTGAGGCTGACCTAGAGCGTGCTGAGGAACGTGCCGAGGCTGGAGAGAAGTTGGTTTAATTGACTTTAAAACTGGCATTTTTGATGTTGAGGGTGCCACCCCAAAAATCTTCATGTCTATACAGTTGAACCTCGCTATAGTGGCACCCCCAAAAGTTCGTTCCCGCCTAGGGTGCGGCACCTTTTTTAACCCGATTTTTGAAATATTTTATCGATTCTGTTATGACAGTCTGGTCGCAAATATCGTAAGGATTCCGATTTTGCCGATCGTTTTTGAAAAGAAAACAAAATTTGGGTTAAAAAAGTGAAACCTCGATACAGTGGCACCCTTTTTTGAAAACAGGTGCCACTATATTGAGGTTTTACTTTTATAACCTGAAATTCGTTTTCTTTTCAAAAAACGATCGGCAAAATCGGAATCCTTATGATATTTGCGACCAAACTGTGATAACAGAATCGATAAAATATTTCGAAAATTGGGTTAAAAAAAGTGTCAGACCCTGGGCGGGAACGAACTTTTGAGGGTGCCACTATAGCGAGGTTCAACGGTATTTTTGGCTATCACCCGAACTTTAAATGTAAACTCCTAATTTTTTTGCTTTTAGCATTTTCCGTGTTTTTAAATGCGGTATCCCAGAGTTGGCTTTACGAATGATTTTCGTATTTATCGCATCGAGAAAAATGGAAAGATGCCAAGAGTAAATAAAATATTTAGGACTTTACATTTTAAAGTTTGGTCGGTTTCCGATTGCAAGGCGATTTTAAGTAATTTCCAACGAAAAGCATTTTTTCCGATATTATTTTGTTGAAAATGCGTTTTTTGGCACAGAAGGAAGGTATCCTGAGCAGCAAAAATATATATATATATGTGCTTTATGGCGCCATATCTCTTTTAACCTTCTTCTTCTATTATTTTCGCATTCTATCATTTCCGACAATTTCCACTGATTTTCTCACACCCAGCTTTCTCTTTTTGCCCTACCTAATGCAAACCATCTCTTTTAGCAAGATTGTGGAGCTGGAGGAGGAGCTCCGAGTGGTTGGCAATAACCTCAAGTCTCTGGAATTGAGTGAAGAGAAGGCTCGGGAGCGAGAAGAGACCTACGAGGCCCAGATCCGCCAGATGGACACCCGACTCAAGGAGGTCTGGCTGTGTGTGTATATGTGTGCAAGTTCCTGTCTTTGACCCTCCACTGCCTACCTTTTGTCTATCCTTCCCTCTACTAACTCATACTTTTCTCTTCCTAATCCAAAGCAATTTTGGCGCTACTGGAATATACCCATCCCAAAAAACGCTACTGGAATATATCCCACCCAATAAGGGGTATTCAGGCTTAAGCCCGTAGACATAGGCTTAGGCTCAGGGCCTATCCATTACTAACATGGGCTTTTGTACAAGTTTTTTTTTGAAAATGGCTATTTTAGGTACCCTTCAAAAATTATTGGAGGGTATATTCCAATAGCGTTGCAATCTTGTTGAAGTGAATTCCTCTGCCCTCTGTCTAGAAAAAACATCGAAAACTAATTTTACGGACTTACTAATCACTATTTTTGCCAATTTCAGCAAGATTGTTGAGTTGGAGGAGGAGCTCCGAGTGGTCGGCAACAACCTCAAGTCATTGGAGGTGAGCGAGGAGAAGGCCCTCCACGAGAGGATGCCTATGAAGAGCAGATCCGCACTTTGTCTTCCCGACTCAAGGAGGTTGGTGTTTGAGAAGGTGTTAGAGTGGAGTTAATTGTTAAACCCTCTGTATCATTATTTCCCTCGTTATTTTGCCCTTTGTTTGTGACCTGCCGATACTAAATTCTGGCCCCAGAAATAATTCCCTCCGGAATATTTTTTAATATGTTTCAATTTTTTGCTTTTCGATTTTAAAAGAGACCACCGAGGCCACTTTTTCAAACTAAAATGGCTTTTTCCCCTCTTTAAAAAGAGTTTTTCATTTTGATACGAGTTTTGATAAAATTGCATTTTTGTACTAGAAAGAAATATTTTGGTACCAGAATGAATTATTTTGGTACTGGAAGAAGGTAACACTCTTTCTGGTAAGTGGACCGTCATGCAAACCATAAAAAGTTTCAACCCAGGATTGGCTTTTCAAATAAGATTTTGGCTTGAAATGTAAAATTCGAAAAAAAAGTTTAATACACAAGAAATACCCCTTTTGCGGCTTATTTTCAAAAGTTTTCTATTTTATTTGAAATTAGAAAAAACGGTAAACATAGACCCTATTTTTTAGACTAACCCTGTAGAAAATGTCTGAACTGTGTACAGTCAACCCCGATTTAATGGCCCGCACCTCAAGTTCATTCTCGGCTCGGTCCGACACTTTTTTTACCCTGATTTTTGAATTGTTTCGCAAGCTGTCTTCGACTAGTCCAGTCTAAAATATCGTAAGGATTTCGATTTTGCCCATCGTTTTCAAATTTCGTGGGTACTCAATCGAGTACCCGCGGATCTTTTCGGCATTTTTTTATTTGTAAAACACTGGGCAAAATTGAAATCCTTTCGATATTCGTACTGGACTAGCAGAAGACAACTCGCGAAACAATTCAAAAATCAGGCTAAAAAGTGTCGGACCCTAGGCGGAACGAACTTGAGGTGGTGGTCATTAAATCGGGGGTTGACTGCATTGTGTTTTAAAATCTTTTTCTAAATAAAAAAATTATTTTATAGGCTGAGACTCGCGTGAATTCGCCGAGCGTTCAGTCCAGAAGCTCCAGAAAGAGGTTGACAGACTGGAGGGTAGTATTTTATTTCAACGAAAAGTTTAGTGTCCATGTGGTTTTTGGTGGCGTCTCTTGTTTTCTTTACGTTGCTAAACATTGCTGCTTTGCTTTAGATGAATTGCTGGTGGAGAAGGAGCGAGTGCGTAACCTTACTGCCGAGATTGAACAAACTGTCCAGGAGATCCAAGGCTCTTGAGAATTGTGTGTGTTTTGTGTCCGTACATGTGAATTTGCTATAATTGTAACTATAATGTAGAGGATTGCAGCAAACACTATTATACATAGCTTGCTTTTTCGTTGAAACATGCTTTTTGTCCATGTGCTTTGCTTACAATGGTGCTTATAAAAACATATCTAATAAGTTCTAAAATCAATAAATGGCATAATATGGTTTGGTTTTACAAAAAGCTAAAATATGCCATGAAAAAGATTGTTTATCCACGAAAAGAAATTTTTTGTGGCATATTTCATCTTTTTCGTGGAATATTTCAGCTTTTTTGAAAGCCAAATCAGTGAAGTCTCAATAAGTTCGGCTATCACAGTTATTTTTACATGCTTTGAAAAGAGGACCTTTACTTTACTGCTTAGTACCTTACAGAATTTATTTACCATATGACCTGTATAATAATTTTCGAGCGTTCTATTTTTTTTAGCACTCACTCGATCAAAATTGGAAAGTTTTAATAAGAACTAAAAGTTTTCGGACAGAGCTTTTTTTGCATCTAAAAGACTTTTTTGCACCTAATTTTTTTTGCAGCTAAAAAGCTTTTTTTGCATCTAAAAAGACTTTTTTCGCAGCTATTTTTTTAAATGGAAATCTGCTTATTTTATGCTTGTTTTGTTGTTGTTAGCAAGGATTATTATACAATTGAAGAGAGGAGGGGTACGAATCATATTTTGAACTGTCAGGTTCAAATCCTCCCGGGTGCACACACATATTTTTACTCCATTTAAGGGAGTTAACCTAGTCGCAGTGCCAAAAAGTATACATCAATCGATTAATATTATTTCCAGCGCTGCTTTGCTGTCGGCAACTACTTTTTTGCAATTTTATGCAAATGGCTATCAAAATGAAGGAAACCACCTAAAAGCCAGTTACTTTGTTTTCATCACCTCCTTTGCTACCGATCTTCTTCACTTACCTTCTCACAATGTGATATTAACTTTTTATGGAGCTTGTACCAGAAGCCTATGACCGCAGCGTCATTCTCAGTTCATGTTAGTTCGCAATGGATGAACTCGAGTTCGACAATTAGATGCCTTGAAAGCATCTAGAAAAGAAGCAGTGACAAATAACAGTGTAATACATAACATTCAAAGCTGTGAGAAGAACCCAAAAATGATGGATTTTCGGATAAAAACGAAGGCCTAAGCGAGGTCGTGGCTTGTAAGTAAGTTCTAGTGACTTTATAACCCTGTGCTGATGGTTAGTTGGATATTCAAGAGCCTGAGCAACCTTTTGATAAGAAAATTGTGTAAAAAAACATCAAAAATGGAACAAAAAATATAGTGTGCACCCGGGAGGACTTGAACCTGAGAGTTCAAAATATGATTCGTACCCCTCCTCTCTTCAATTGTATAATAATCCTTGCTAAAAACAACAATACAAGCATAAAATAAGCAGATTTCCATTTAAAAAATAGCTGCGAAAAAAGTCTTTTTAGATGCGAAAAAAAGTCTTTCACCTGCAAAGGCAATTAGCTGCAAAAAAAAGTCTTTTAACTGCAAAAAAAATTAGATGCATAAAAAAGTCTTTTAGATGCAAAAAAAGCTTTGTCCAAAGTTTTCGGGTGTTAACCAGGGTGGCGATTCGGGTACTAATTCATTAAAAATAGTACTATCTGAGTACTAACTAGTACTAAAAAAGTACCATAAGGTACTAGGGTACTAATTTAGTACTAAATACTAATTAACCTAGTACTAAATTATTATTAGTATCTCGTAACAATTTATCTATTTTTTGCGGTTTTGGTGTAAAAAGCCACACCGCACATATGTCTGTTTGTTTTTAACATAAATAACTAAGAAAAAGTGGTTGCAGTGACGAACCCCCACGGGACTGATCAGGTAGAAGAGATAACTTCATATTCGTGTTTCTCGACCCCGATTTCATGAGAAAGCCGCGCGTTTTTTTGGTTCTGAGAAAAAAAAATTTTTCGAACCACAGGGGGTATCATGGTTTTTGAGTCAAAATTTGAAAAAATTTAAATTGGCGCCTTTTGAATTTAAAAGGGATTAAGGGCTGTATAGGGAGGGAAGGAAATAAAAGGGGGCCACTTTGTTGGCAGAACGTCAGAAATTCAAATGTTTGTATTCCTCAACTGCCTCAACATGTTTTTCAACTGGGGCGTGGCAAAAAGAGACTCTATATGCATTTTATGTTCAAGAGTACTTCTCGGGATCATGTCTAAGGTAAGTGAGTGTGCGCATCTCTAACTCTCAAGCCCCTTGCGCCCCTTCGGAGGCGCAGGGGCGCAAGGGCTTGGAGTTGAGATGCGCACACCCACATACCTTAGACACAAATCACTCGAAAGTGACTCTGGATGCATGAAAAAGCATGCATACCAGAGTTTATTTATGCGGTAGGCCCCAGCATTCAAAACTATGTTCAACATCTTCTTGTTAGTGGGCCCTGTGTGATTAGTGGCCCCCTTTTATTCCCTTCCCCTCCCTATACAGCCCTTAATCCCTTTTAAATTCAAAAAGCGCCAATTTAAATTTTTCAAATCTTGACTCGAAAACCATCATACCCCCCCCCCTGTGGTTCAAAAATTTTTTTTTTTCTCAAAACCAAAAAAAACGCGCGGTTTCTCATGAAATCGGGTCGAGAAATACGAATATGAAGTTATCTCCTCACCTGATCAGTCCCCGTGGGGGGGGGATTCTGAAACTCAAGCCGAAAAGTGTTACTAACACAAGAAGAATACATACCTGTGTGTTTTTTACCATAGTACTAAAATAGTACTAAGTACCAAAATAGTACCAAGTACTAAAATAGTTCTTAGTGCTAAATTAGTACACAGTATAGGGTGTCCCGAAAAAAAAATCGTATGACTATTTTTAATTTTCAAATTTTTATGCTTGATATGTCATCTTGTAACCCTGGAAATTCTCTAGCGAATGGTTTATCAACATACACCAAGTGACAATGGCATAGTGGGTTAATAGACAGAACAAATAAAAAACCCGGATTTTCAATCCCCGGATTTTCTGTTTTTGTTGACTGAAAAAATTATTGACGTATTTTCAGGTCGAATATGAATATCAAAATTTATCTTGCAAAAATATTTCAAACAGATGATTTTGTAGCCCTTTCTTTTCTCTTCAATTCGACAAAACAGAAAATCCGGGAATTGAAAATCTGTTTTTTTATTTGTCCTGTTTATTTACCCACATTTACCCACACTTAGTGAATGTTGATGAATGTTGATAAACCATTTGCTAAAGAATTTCCAGGGCTACAACATATCAATAACAAACAAAATGTTGAAAATTAAAAATAGTCCTAAGGTGCCCTTGAAGGGTAGGGGTTTTTTGGGACACCCTGTACAAAATTAGTACTAGTACTAATAGAACTATTTAGTACTAGGTACTATTTTAGTACTTAGTACTATTTTAGTACTATGGTTAGAAAACACACACAGATACAGTCGAATCTTTATAAACATAATTCAAGAAACCGGCCAAGTTACCGGGTTTGACATCTTTTTCACACCCATTTTTTCAAGCTTTTGCCAGTTCTTTTTTGATGGATGCATTCTTCTTGTCCTAGTGACAATGTTTTAGTTATTTTTATGTTAATAACAAACAAGCATATGTGCAGTGTATCTTTTTAACATAAAAACCGCAAAAAACAGAAAAAGTACTACGAGTACTAAATACTAATTTTGTACTAGTACTAAATAGTATTTAGTATTAAATTAGTACCCATGTATTTTTTAGTACTATTTCAGTACTCTAATAGTACTAGCAAAGTACTAATTAGTGCCCAAATGGTCACTCGAGTACCCAAATCGTCACACATACATTAAAATCATTATAAAGCCCTCCTAGCTTTAAATTTTCAATTTTTTCGAGAGGCGACTGGTTAGAGTGGGCGCTCATATCAGAGTTATACGGTATTTCGTTATCAGAGTCGAAGGAGTCATGATTGAGTATTTCCACGCTAGTATCGAATATTCCTCCCCTTTATTTGCTGCCAGCGCCAGGATTTCTTATGGAATGATATTTTTTAAAATTTTAATCGGTTTTTAATAATTTTAAAGTGGGACAAAAAATCAATATATCCATTAAACCCGCGATCCTAACCCCTGGACGTTAAAGAATTTCAGTGTAATGGTAACTGTATTACCAAAAGTTGGTAATACAGTTTATTAGCACTCAGTCGGGTGCACCAAAATTATAACTTCCAAGCAAAACAAAGGTTAGATTACTGAGCTCTTTTATGGGCGACGGTGAATTCATCCTCAACCAATTCATCCTCGGTGAATTCATCCTCTAGCGAATTCATCCTCCGGTGAATTCATCCTCGGTGAATTCATCCTCCTTTTGTCTTGACAGGAAATATAGTTGTTATAATTTTTAAACTTAGGTGAAAGGGTTTTGTTCACCCCAAATGGTCCCAACCATCCGAAGCCACCCCAAACCACTCAAAACCACCTTAAACACCCGAATGGTCTCAAACCATCCAAAACCAACTCAAACCTCTTAAAACAAACCAGCTAAAAATGAATTTAACGCCATAAAATGGCTCTGAATCACACAAGTGCGGCCTTAATCACTAAAAACCCGATTTTAGCATACCAAAAATTTTATGCTGAAGATTGTTTGATAATACCAAATAATACCAACCACTCAATTTACGAACATTTACCAAACCGAACCAAGTGGTCGTCCACTTGGATGAAATTTTTTTACGTTTTCGCGTCCCGAAACATTTTTTTTCACTAGCAACCTCTACATCACCCCTGAGAATCCATGCACCAAACCAAGTGGTCGACCACTTGGATCAAAAAAATTTTTACGTTTTCGGTTCCAAATTAATTTTTTTGCGCTAATTCGAGCATACTGAAGATGGTTTGACAGTGGTAAAATTACATTTTATGAATAAATTTTTGAGTTATTGGTAATTCTTGATTTATCGTTAGCGATAAATCGAAAATTTCTTGATAAACGTGATTTTACCACTGTCAAACCATCTTCAGCATGCTCGAATTAGTGCAGAAATTTTTAAAAAAAAAATTTGATCCAAGTGGTCGACCACCTGGTTTACGACCACTTGGTATAAATTGGGGAGGGGTTGCTGTCACCGAGGTTACTTGTTCGAGTCCCACTAAGTGTAAACTTTTTTTGCTTCCATTTTTAGCTATCCAGGTGGACACCCACCTGACCAGGAGTTATATACCCAGTAATTTTGGTTAGGGTGGTCAATTCTTGGCCCTTGTTTGGTCCCGACATCAATAAGGGTGCTCTCTGAGGGTGCCCCACAAAATGAGGGTGCTCTCTTAATATATAAAATCAGGTCTTTAAACATATTCTGCCCAGGACAAAAAGGAGGATGAATTCACCGAGGATGAATTGGTTGAGGATGAAATCACCTAGAGCCCTTTTTTATAAGCAAAAAGGATTTTATGTTTTCATTATGCTTTATCTTCAATGTGCACATACTAAATAGAGATTGTGAATTTTAACTTACTAACAAACTAATAAATTCTATTATTATTATCTAACATTTTGATTGCCGTGTACTTAAATTTCAGATGACAAGGAGAAATCAGACCTCAAGGCAAAGCTACTACAAGATGACTTGGACCGTCTGATTGCTGAGCTGAATACAGTCTAGACTGCTGTCCGAGAGATTCCACTCGCTTTAATCTATTACCACTATTGGATTTGCGAGACAAACGTTCGCCTTATTTCTTCAGAAAATACATGCCGTATTTATTCTAATAGAACCCCCCTCCCCTCCTATTCAAAATCGTGTTCTTGGCATCGCATTTTTGACCCACTTTTTAAAGACTGCTCCAATGCAAGTTACCACTTCTTTTGTAGCCAGTGAGATGAGCTACGAGTTCATCGGTAACTTGCCTGCGAGTATTCTTCAAAAAGAAGGTCAAAAATGCGATGCCACAAACACGTTTTTTGAATTTAGGGAGGAGGGAGATGCTTCTACTAGAATAAATACGGTATTTAATTTTCCAAAAACAAGAATGCGAGTGGAGGATCATTATAAATGAGAAAAAGCTTATTCTAGTCCCTCTACTTTTTGTTGTGTTCCCTAATTAATTTCATTCTAACATTTTGATATATTTAATAATCGTTGTTTTCTGAAATTTTAAACTAATATTTTTTCGAGAGTGTACCTTTTTGATATTTGTGATAAAAACAATATTTTATGTTGAATCTTATTTTAACATTTTTAATATTTAGGTTGTCAGACACAAGAAGCTTTCGAAGATTGAAAAATCAGCTAAAACCTAAATGTTTTTAATGGTTAAAATTGAAAACACCCGTCAAAATGTGTGAATCTCCCGTCAAAATATGTAAATCTCCCGCCAAATTTTCAAAAATTTAAAGCGAAATAAGACTTGTTTTCCAAATTGATTTCACAGCAATACCAAAATTAAATTTATTTTTTCGATCAATTCTTAAATAAGTATTACTTAGAAATTTTCAAGATATCTATCATTTTCAAGAATCTTTTAATGATTATAAGATCATAATTTTTTTCAGAAAATTTTGAATCGGTTTGTTTGACCCTTCTAAATAGGGTTGTTACACAGTTAACTCAATTTTTTCTAAAATTTTGACCTTATTTCTTGTTTTTATGCTACTTTTTTCTAAAACTTTGAGCCCGTTACCCCAAGTTCGAAAGCCTAGAATGTTGGCTACCAATGCATAAAAATTTCTTGGTTTAGTGCACGAAAATGCATATATTTTATTGCAAACACTTTCGAATTATTTCGAACTATTTCGAATTAAAAGTTCGAAAATAATTCGAAATAATTCGAAAGTGTTCGTAATAAAATATTTGCATTTTCGTGAACCAAACCAAGAAATTTTATACCATTGGATAGCCCACATTCTAGGCTTTCGAACGTGTGTATGGTGCTCAAAATTTTAGAAAAAAGTGGCATATAACAAGAAATAAGGTCAAAATTTTAGAAAAAATCGAGTTAACTGTGTAACAACCCTACTTCTATAAGACAGCATAAATGGGCCAAGCTAATTCTGTTCGGAAACATCATTGTGGGACAACCTAATTTTTACGTTTGACAAGCAAATTTTTTACAAAATAGTAGGTGAATGCATATCATGTTTCTGTCTAAACATAAAGTAACAATTGGTCATTATTAAATGTAATTCTTATCTGTGCCACTCGTCCATACATTTGCCAACAAAGAATTAATATCTTAACCAGGTAAAATTAACGGTTCAACTCATTTTAGACGAGTTGGTGCACGAGAAAGAGAGGTACAAGAACATCAGCGAAGAGCTCGACCAGACTTTCCAAGAACTTTCTGGATATTAAGAGTATCCGTCGGAGAAATAAATCAAAAACACACTCATTACTTTTCTGCTATTGCTGCCCCTATTTTCTTGAGTAACATGAACAATACTCTTTCCTCTAAGTCATAATGCAAATTATAGTCTTAGTGAAAATTTGTTGCCTAAATTTTTTATTAAGAAAAGCACAAACCTTTTCCAAAGTGCCACCATGAAAAGAGCAAGCCTCCCGCTTTATTTAGAGATAATAAATCCTATTTTGTTAATCTTAAGAAATTTATTTTTCAACAACTGCAACAAGCATAACACTAACGACTATATTGTTCTTCTCATATATGTAACAGTGTTAACAACAATAAAATTTTCAACAATAACAAGCGTGCCTCTATCGAGCACCAACAATAGCACGGTCATCAACGTTTTATGTCCTTTGGATGGCTGACCCCCAACTGAACTTTCACATTGACAGCACTCAGCTCAGCACATAGGTAACGAAACACACGTGGCACATTTACCAGAAAGACTTGGTCATCCCTCTTGCAAACGGAGCAATGACGGCGAGTAAAATTGTGATAATTGCTTTCCTTCTCGATTCTATTCTGAGCCTTAAAAGCACTCTCCACACGCTTGAACATCTGAAAATAGTTTTATTAAATTGATTACATGGTACTAAAAAAGATACCGCCATATTTTGGTCTAAGTTGGTTACAGAAACTATTGAGCCACAACCAGCGCACATGTAAGCTTCATCTTTATCTGAGCAATTGAATAGACGATCCTGAAAGTCTCCCTTATATAGTCGACTACCACTATGGTGCGCATTCCGATGCAGATTTAAACTAGCCATTATGGCGTAAAATCGACTGTAAAAATAGGCAAAATATCAGCATACCTGTAAACAAAAGGCAGTCCCATGAGCTATCAAAGCATCTCTTTCCATTCACCAAACCTTACACCACCGCCTTTCTTACGTCCTAAAGTAGTGGTTATAGGCTAAGCCAACGGCAATGGGAAATTCGCCAAATACAAAAATTGCCAAAACGAAATTGCCAAAACGAAATTTGCACAATCGAAATTCGCCAAAATAAAATTTCCCAAACGTGGATTTCACCTGAAAAAGTTCACTTCCTGTTAAATGCTACCCTATTTCTTTTAGGCAAAATCTACTCTTGCCAAATTTCGATTTGGCAAATTTTGTTAAGGCGAAATGTATTAGGCAATTATCATCTTGACAATATTAGTCGTGTCAAATTTCGTTTTCGTCAAGTTTCACCTGGTCAAGCAAACCAAACTCAAACCTTCACGGGTTGTAAAGTTACTGGATCTACTGGACCGGTCGCTCTTACTTGGAATTTGTCCGCAATCATGTGTCGAAGTCGTTGGTAGTATACCAATCCGAAAATATTTCAACCTAAATATTCATAGTAAAAAGATGCAAAGGCTAACGAACAGTTTGAACCTGCATAACACGTCCATCCACTCCTGAGTACATTGTTTCGTTGCCCATGTAGTTGTATCCAGCCTTTTGAAGGAGCTTACCAAAGTGTCCGATGGCAGTGTCAGTCTCGCTGCAAACCTTCAAATTATACTAAATTACATCAAACAAAAAGCTTACTTTGAAAACAAATGGAGAAGCATCATAGGTAGAACCGTGCATTGCGGCTGCCTTACCAGCCATACTTTCAATCATCATGCCAATTGTCATCCGAGAAGGAAAACCGTGAGATTGAACACGCTGAAATACAAATAGAAGAAAAACAGGGCGATGGTTATAAGCTAACGCACATATCAGGTACCATTCCAGAGTCCGAAAAAGGCAGAGATTCTGGTGGCCACAAAAAACTGTTATACCTATAATTGAGCCATGAGCATAGGGTAAAATTATCTAAAGTTAAAACGTTACCCTTTTGCCCATGCCTTGATGCAAATTTGTCTCCTATGATAGGTTTCTCGGTATCCTCCACTGAATCAAAGCATGCTGAAAAATGTTCAACGCTAAGCTGCTGACTATGAAAGAAACCAAATAAAAATAAATTTTTACCACTTTCTCTTTAAAGTTTTCATCTACGATACGACCAACTAAATATAAAAAATCACAACTTTTTCTTCTGGTGAATTCTGGTAATTATTACGTTGCAGTAAGCGGGCTCTGCATATTAAATGCTTGATTCTGGAAACTTCCAGTCGACAAATCAAAAGTGGAAAATAGTGATCCCCTTCTCTGTATAGCCTTCCTTGTATCGGCAGACCGTCCTCACCTACACCAGGAGACCTATTGTGGCATCCGAGAAGAAGTACCTGTTGGCCGAAGTTTGAAAGCCACGTCTCTCGACCAAATTTATCCTGAAATGTAAAATTCCGTGTAAAGTCACGACAAAAAAAATATCTTTGAATACCTTTCCACCTTGAGCACACATCCATGAGCAAACCCACGCTGATAGCTACCTCTGTTGATAACCATTGCGTCTTCCATATCGTAGCCTTGAACACAGTCATTCAAAAATTAAAAATGACCACTATATAACCTGTGTAGGAGATAACTGCAACACATGCATTGGTTCCAGCGGTACTCATCCATCTCATACTTGTCATGTGCTTCCAATTCAGCAGCGGCTTCTGAGGATACTAGAAAAAACAACATAAATATTATATTTGTAGATTTGAGGTCAATTTACCTGTAACAAATACATTTTGCCGTCAGCCCTATGTCTCCATGCATGCACAGGAACCCCATTGTTTGCTTTCCCATCTGACACTGGTAGACGTTACGAGGAGACTGATTGTGGTCCGGAAATGGAATCAGATACCAGCAAAAGAAAAAAGAGCAGTCGGATGGAGTTCTTGATGCATCGTCACCCCTGGCTCTGCTTCTTCGGGATCGATGATGACGGACAGGTAGACTTGCTCGAAAACTCCTAAGAGCAAGATGGGCCAATCAACAGCACACTAGTTCAAAATTTAAAAGTTACAATAAATTCTGTGATATTGAAGGCCAAATTCTTCACTGGTCGAATCATTCGACCTGGTGCAGTGTACAAGTACAGCCCGGGAATTGCGTTATTACATTCGTTGGATCAGTGGAGTGACGGATTAGCGCGATTTCTGTGATGTAAAGGAACTAAAAGTCAGCAAAGTTTTTCTGATCAATCAACTTACACAATAAGTCAATACTCGATCATCGGTCACTGTTACTTTAATGGCTCTTAGCTGTCGTTCAATAAAAGTTGCTTTAGCCCTCGGAATATAGCCCATGAAGTCGCCATCAACGACCACAGGATAGACCTAATAGATAAATCATAAACAAACTTACGTCCTAAGCAAGACTTACAGGTTCGCTGTTGACGAGGTAATCATATTATGGGGAATCATTCCTAAAGCGATAATCGGAATTGAATAAAGTTAAACATAAAATACCCAAAGCTAACAAAGTAGCTTGCAGCTTCTTAACAACTGAAAAGTGCGTCACTATCCGACAGGAGGCAGTTACATGATTGAGCAGTCCACAAGGAGCACCGTCAGGAGTCTGAACACAATGAACTTTTAACTCTTTGAATAGCGAAGCGTTGCAAAATAAAACTCACGTGCACAGGACAAATAAACCCCCAAGCTTCTGGACGAAGCTTACGCACATCGGTAGTACGCATTTCCATAAAAAAAGCTCCACGGTGAATCGCTCTGGACATTATAGTAAATAAAAAAACAGAAATTGACCTAAAAACTAACCTAAAGTGAGAGACAAAACGCAACTGGTTGATTCTCTCAGCAATGACGGAAAAGCCTGTCGTTTGCATCAATCCCAGTCCATTTTTCGTCACCAAATTTCCTGTGGCCTGATTAGAAAATGGATGAAAGTTAAAGTAAACACCATAGAAGACACCCACCAAAAAATACTCTAGTCCCCTTGTGATTTCACCACCCTTGTGAGAAGCTAGCGATTTAATGAACTCTTTTCTTAAAAATGGACAAATTACCACTCATGAACTTCTCAACAAACAATATCACACCCAGTGAATTTAAAAGTGTCAGGCTTTTCTTGGCCATTTCTTCTATCCTCCTTCTGAAAACGTTAGTATGTTTTCTAATCGCTCTCTAATAATTAGCAACATGATGTGACCAGATACTGAAGCTTCTTGGAACTGTGGGTTGTCCAACGACTCTGGTGTGATTTCCTCCTGAAAATCTGGCTAAGCTGGTAAGAAAAGGAAAAAGGATCACCGCACCTTCACTAATGCAATCAGTTTCTGAGCCATCAGCGTCAAGCAGAAGAATTTTTGCTCGTCCGTATTTAAATGGATGGCCACACAAAACTTGAAGAGGTACTTGGCTGCTTCCTACAAAAAAATAATACCGCTGCTACAGAGGCCAAGAAATATGAACAAGATACAAACGTCGTCATTTTCCCATGGGCAATACGATGGCCTAATACTACTCGAAACCTAGAACCAAGAGCATTCCACGCCGTTTGCTGTGAAACAATCCCTTCATCTTGTGCCATAGAAAGCATGTTGGTCACACAGCCAGCCCAAAAAGCGTCACCCGGTCGAGCACGAGTAAGATGTTCGTAGATCATTGCATCATTCATGGTAGTCAGGGCTTTCAGCACGTACATCAGTGTACATAGAATATTTCACGGGAAAACTAAAAGATTGAATAAAATAAATTTTAATCCTCAACTGACCTGAATTGACATCATTATTGAGGCACTTTCCAAGTAGTGAAGATGATGAGCGCAGCTGAGTGGTTATCCTTGACACACCGCATCATGATAGCCGAATCCGAGAAGAGTTTGCCTTTGTCTCTGAGTGTCCTCCTCTGTATAGCCAGTGGAAAGTTCGCTTGTTAGCAATAAGCAGTCGCATGACCTAAATACAAAATTAATTGATGACGGATAGAAAGAAAATAGTAAAGTGACTACCTTTTCAGACCCATTTACTATAAAATAGCCGCCTTTCTCGATGCCTTCTTCTCCTCTCTTGATTAAATTTGATTTGCTTAACCATCCAAGTGGCAGCGATTTGATTTTAGCATGACTGGTACTTCCCCAATGAGACACTCCAGGCTGTCTATCTTCCTTCCATTAACACTCAAATCGATGTTAGCGCGAAGTGGAGCTCGATAGGTAAGGGCACGTTGACGACATTCAGCGGGGTAAATTTTTGGTCGCATCACTGAGCTGAAGGTTATTAACTGGTAGATACTTTTGACATCGGAAAAAATATACTTACAGAACTGCTGCTTTCAAGTGCAGGATAACCCAAACGTAGAGCCGCATAAGATATTTCTACAGCGTCCCCAGATGGTAGTCGTAATTTTGTCGTCGGCACATTTTCCGCTGCTAATTGTAGCCCTTCATCTGCCATAAAGTTGTATGATTCAATGTGATAGGAAGCAACATCGCAGTCCATTTTTAGGCACTGAAAACATGTTAGGCATTTATAAATTTGCTGAACTACATGGATTTGTAAATAAGTCAAAGCTGTATCTAGTCAACTATGAAACCCGCAATTCATCAATAAAAGACTCTTTATAAGATTCAAATACGTTCAACAACAGTCTGTAACTTCAATAACACTGACAGTTCCATCATCACATGCAGCTCCTAGGACATTTTTTTCCACTGGATTCCAACGAAGACAATTGATTTCCGCATCGAGAGAAACAATGTTGAGCAAGGTAAGCGCAGAATTTTCCTCGTCCAAAGAAAAGAACCTGAAAGATAACATACAGCTTATTTGTCAAGGAAGCAATGAAATCAAAACCTTATTGTGCAGTCACCGCCACCAACAGCAATTATCGCACTCTCATGGTTCCAGGAAATTGAGTAAAGGGGCCATCTGGTATCGAGAATCGGATGATCCAACAACTTCGTCCAACGACGTCCTTCAACAGGTTGCTCGTTCTTTTTCCAGACCTAAAGCAAAAATTTTTAGAGCTTCTACCTCCAAAGGCTTGGCCACAGTGAATGTCGGAAGTCGGATGTCGAAGTCAGAGAGGTAGGAAGTCGGATGTCGGTAGTCCAATTTGAAATCTCATTTTTTCTATCCAACTGTTGGAAAGTTATTTTTTGGCTGTAACCGAATACTGAAAAATACTGATTTCCCGCAGATAGGTTAGGCGTAATTAGTGCGCCAGTAATTAGTGCGCCAGAATAGCTGTAGATGGATTCATCTTCGATAAGATCATCCTTGAACAATTTCATCCTCCGCTAAATTCATCCTCTAAATCTCCGAGGTTGCAGGTTCAAATCCGGGGGTGTAGACTTTTTTCTTTGCTATTTATGCCAGTCAAATAATTTCTAGGGATTAATTAACCTCGGGATGAGTAGGAAACCACTTGTATCTAACCTGGAAGGGTATACCTCTGTTACAACCTGAAATTTTAGATTTAGCCAAAAGGTGTGAAAACCATGGTATTCTACTCAAAAGCATGGTTGAACAGTGTTTGATAATTCCAAGAAGTGATTTTACAAACGAATACCCCGGTACAGAGTTAGGTAATCCCTCAGTTGCCTGGAGGGTGCTATAACCATCAGGCAAGTGAGGTAACTACTAGGTGGCCACCCCAAACCACTAGATGGCCAACCCAAACAACTAGGGAGCAACCAGGGTGGTATACTTGACGATTAACTCAGCCATCAGCCTCAGCCGGCTGAGTTGTGAAAATCGTCCTCAGCCGTCAGCCAGGTCAAAATTTTTCCTCAGTCACAGCCGACTTAAATGTGAAAATTTAACATCAGGCTCAGCCGTCAGCCGGGCCCAAAATTTTAACTCCGCCGTCAGCCTCAGCCGGCTGATGGCTGAGTTGAGACTCAGTCGGCTGAAGTCAGCCGGCTGAATTCACCACCCTGGTAGCAACCACAAACCACTGGGTAAAATCAGGTAACCCTATCTAAGTACCATCACCTGAGCACTAGTACCTGGACACTTCACTATCACCTTGTCAGTACCTCAAAGTGAGTTGCCGCAAAGCTGAAGCCAAAACTGCGATGAGAACATGTGTTTTGAGAATGATTGTTGATAAAAGTTAGTTTGTGTTACTAACATTGCTTGGATACTAACCTGACAGTTAAGGTACCCTCTACGGGTTAAGGATGCCAACTAGGTGCTTGCGGCACCATCTAAGAGGTCAGGTTCCCTTCCAGCTATGGTCACGATTCTGAATTCTCCTAGAGACATTCTGGCGAACTAATTACCGGCGCAAAAAACTGGCGTAAAAAAAGAACCTCGAGAATAGATAAAAGCGCTTTACAGAACGAAAGAAATGACTAAAACTCGCGAAACTCGCCAAAGACTTCGACATCCGACTTCCGACATCCATTGTGGCCACCCAATAATACCAGGACAAAAAATCACCTTGATTGCACAATCAGCACCACATGTGGCCAAAAAATTACCGCTCACATCAAAAGCACCATCCCATACGGTATTATCATGAGCTTCTTGAATAGCGTGTTGATTACCTTAAAAGACCTCCAAAAATTACAAAATTACTGGGTTATCTTAGTTTACCCAGTCTTCTCCGTCAAAAATATAAAAGCGAATGGAGCAGTCGTAACCTCCAGACACAAGAATCTGAGGAAAAATTTAACACACCAAGAATCCACACGTCAAAACATTTTAAATAGAATTGAACTCACGTCATCAGTTGGATGCCAAACTACAAATTTCACATCAGCTGAGTGATTTTGAAGGATTGAGCCAACTTCGTAATCACCATTTTCGTCCACTAGAATAGGTTCAAATTACAGGTCAGTGTGACTAATCTAAATAGCAAGCAAAAGATTGGGATATTTCGGATCGAGCCCATTGAAGCACTTAAGAATCTTAAAAGGGGAGGGGGTACACTACATGTGCGCATCGCAGGGGCGCAACCAACTCGCCAAGAAAAAACTCGCCGACGCAAAAGACTCGCCGATTTCAGAACTCGCTAACGAGCAGGAGAAGAATGTGCAAAATCAAATTATGCAAATTCAATTTGTGCAAAATTCAATTTATGCAAAATCCGTTTGTGCAAATTCAGTTTGAGCCATCATTTACGAGGATTTTTTTTATTGAACAGTCAGGATTTTGTACTCAAAAGGTCAAAATCTTAAGCTTCTTCAATGGCAATGAGCTTCCATCGGTTGAGGCAGTGAGATAGCAAATGAACTGAATTTGTACCAACTGAATTTTGCACAAAATGAATTTGCACAAACTGATTTTTGCACAAAATGAATTTGCACGATTTGATTTTGCGCATTCTTCTTCTGCCCTCGCCAACAGCAAAACCGCCAAGGAAAAAGTCGCCAACAAAAAATTCGATTTAACTGCCCCTTTAAGAAACTTTGAATACGCATCGCCTAAGTCACAGGTTCGACTACTACTGGGTGAAAACCTGAATTTTTTTACCTTCTTTTATTTACAAATTTGGTGTCAAAATAATCCCCACATTTTCAGCTATTCAACGAAATCATCAGCGCGACGTTTCACAGTAACAGTAGATTATTTATAAGCTAAAATAGGCTAAATTTCCGAAAATCGATAGGTTTTGGAATTTTTCTTTGACTGATTTGATTGGTATTTTCTTACTTTTTACTACAAGTCACATCTTTCATACACTAAATGTAGCCAAGACTCTAGGCTTCCATTTGAGCTATCAAACAGAGAAAAAAGTAATATTAAGTTAGAGCTAGAATTCAGAATACGTCCAATGATGTCCAATACAATGCCATCCTACACAGGGCTTGAGACCGTTTAATCGAATTTTTCGTTGACGAGTTCTTCATTGGCGAGTTTTTCCTTGACAAGTTTTGCCACTGGCGAGTTTCGCCGTTGGTGAGTTTTGCTGTTGGCGATATTTTCGGCGTTGGCAAGCTTTTGCGTTAGCGAGTTATGGCGTTGTGGAGTCGGTTGCATCCCGCATCGCCTAAGTCACATGTTCTACTACACTGGCTTCACACTCTATTTTTCATATAATTTTGTTCACAAGCTTAGTGTCAGAATGATCCTCACATTCTTAGGTACACAACAAAATCGTTAGCATGGGTTTGCCATCTATTAGAGCTTTTGGCTCTATATGTGTTCGTGGAACTCCCAAAAAAATTTTGCCTTGGTCCCCCCTGTTGTTTTTTTTCGTAATTTTTTGAAATTTGTGCCTTGGTCCCCCTGTTGATTTGTTTTGATATTTTTTTTCAAAAGTCTTTAAAAGTATCAAACAGCCAAAAACAACCTTTTTTTAAGTATGTGAGCCCTTGTCCATTTACTACGGTGGACAGAAAGGTGAACTTCCATTGAATTAGGGTCGGCCGAAGGCCGGCCAGGTAAAAAATCATTAAAGAGAAAAATTCCTTAAAGGGTTTTTTACCTGGCCGGCCTTCGGCCGACCCTTAATTCAATGGAAGTTCACCTTTCTGTCCACCGTAGTAAATGGACAAGGGCTCACATACTTTAAAAAAGGTTTTTGGCTGTTTGATACTTTTTAAGACTTTTGAAAAAAAATATCAAAACAAATCAACAGGGGGGACCAATGCACAAATTTAAAAAAATTACGAAAAAAAACAACAGGGGGGACCAAGGCAAAATTTTTTTGGAGTTCCACGAACACATATAGAGCCGAGCTTTTTTACCGGCTGAAATAGGCTTAATTTCCGAAAAATCGATTGTTTTGTGGTTTTTTTTTTGACTGGTTTGATTGACATTTTCTGACTTTTTTCTACAAGTCACACTTTTTATACACTAAAATATAGCCAAGACACTGGATTTTAATTTGAGCTATCGCACAGAAAAAAGGCAATATGTTCTTAGAGCTAAAATTTGAAAAATATTCAACGATGTCCAATTGTCTCGGAAATTTTCGGTATTATTCTGGAACTGATGTTTTTGCAACTTTAATTCACATAGTAATTTACAACCTCATACTCAAAATGTATCCCTGCTTCCTGACGTCATTTTCAGTATATGGTTGTATACAATTACGTAAAAAGTTACAGAAAAACGTCAGTTCGAAAATAGCGCCGAAATCTCACCCTTTAAACTACTCTTTTTCTAGGGCCAACAGGCGCCTATCAGCGCCCTTATCCTGTCTGTAAGCGTGAGGTGCGGCACAAAATATTATATCCTATCACACCAACCGTTCTATCTTGTTTTGAAAAACATTTCACATTTTGATTAGCTTTACCCGTACTTCAAGAAGCATGCTTTTAGAGTCATCAAACATTTTGCATTATATTGCCTATATCTTGATTATGTCTAGTATTATATTTTTCAGTCAACTACTCAAAAAGCACCACTGGATGGGCACCAACACCTAAGTACCAGTACCTAAGTACCAATACCTGGGTACCGGCGGTAGGATTTGAACCTGTGACCCCCAAAACTTCCCTTTCCAGGTTTGTTTTGTTTTGTTGACCAACAATGCACCGTGCGCGAAGTCTGTACGATAGCGCAAAAGATGCGCTTCGTCGAGCTCTACCGGAAAAACATATACACATGGAAGTGGAAAGCGTTAAAAAATGCGACTAAAAAAAGCAAACACCGCAAAAAAGCGTAACGGACTTCACCTCCATAATACTATTGTAGATTCCTTGGACAAATTTTCGTAAGTTACCTATTTTTCTGAAGTGATTAAGGTGTGGAATTTTTTGTATCTGTTCCTCATGAAATTCTGACTTCAAAAAGTAACTAACCGCGCTGAGAAATAATAAAAATTGATAGAGGTTCAGCCGATTTGGAGTACGGCCAGTTCCCAACGCTTTTTTCGTGATATGGTCTCTAGAACTCAGCAAAAGATATTAAAATGATGTGTATATAAAATAATATATAAAATAAAACAATGTATATATAGCAAGATATATTTGTATTTTGTGTCCCTCAAAAATACTAAAGAGGAAAGAATTTGAACATAGTTTTGTAAACTGGGGTCTACTGCATAAAAATCTCTGGTACGCATGCTTTGTTTTGCATCCAGAGTCACTTTCGAGTGATTTGTGTCTAAGGTATGTGGGTGTGCGCATCTCAACTCCAAGCCCCCTGCGCCCTTGAATGGGTCGCAGGGGGCTTGAGTGTTAGAGATGCGCGCACTCACTTACCTTAAACATGATTCCGAGCAAGACTATTAATCATCAATTGCATATAGAGGCTCTTCTTGCCAGCTCCAGGGACCAAACCACGTAAAAAGCGTCGGGAACTGGCCGTAAAAAAGCACCGGGAATTGGCCGTCGGAAACTGGCCGCTGAAAAAACCGTGGTGTACTGGCTTTGTCGGGAAGGACTGGTGTCCAGGCGATTTAAAACTAAAAACGCATCATTTTGGTCGGTTTCCTTTCATTTTGAAAGGTCATTTGCGTTAAATTTGAAAATTAAGGCAGTTGGTCACAGTAAAGCAGCGCCGTAAATAATTCCAATTGATTCATCGATGGTTTTTGGTGCTAAATTTTAGTGAACTCGATAAAAAAAACTGGCGAGATTAGAACAGTTGACTCAGGGCGATGCGTATAGGAATACCCCCTCCCTGAAAAAAACCATTGCAGTTGATAACAATGGGAGCGCAGTACAAGGACAGATCCTCTTTTGACTAACTCAATAATATCTTGCGTCTTTCTAAAGACTCCAAAAAAATGTAAAAACAACCAACCTTGCCATATCCAAACCGTTTATCTCTGCTACATGTAGCGAGAATTCTCCCGATGTTGAAAACTGGCAGGATTTAATTTCGTTTTCATGTCCTTCGAGTTTATGAGCTTCTTCAAAGTCCCCGCTAAAATAGGTAAATCATTTCTAACAAATTTATATGGCTTGCTCACGTTTTTAGAGTTAGAGTTCGGGATTTTGGTTACCGTATTTTCTCTAATAGGAGCACCCGCTCTAATAAGCGCACCCCCTCAACTTTGAGGGTCTGGATCTCGGGCAGAGTCAATATGTTGCAAAGCTATTTATCGCGTTTTCTTAACTCTCACGAGCTCTACCTACAGTAGCGGACAAAAAAGATTGAACACATGGTTACATTTTATAAATCGTGAAAGTTTTGAATTTTTCCTGCGTGTTGAAAGTTCTGTTAAAGGCAAAGATGTAGCATTTTTCTTCCTCTTTCAAATGCTTAGTTCAATTTTTTAATTGTCAGGCTTTGACATCGTTGTAAATTCATTTTTCTGATACGAGTCCATTTTATACCCGGACAAAAAAAAATTAAACAGGCAACCGCAATAAACAGAAACCGCAATAATCTCAAAAAATTCATTTATTTCACACTATTATTTCGTAGCCCTGTTTCTTAGCTACAATTTGGTGGGTCAAACTTCTATTTTTGATAATTATGGAAAAAGTTATGACCATCAACATAAAGTGTCAATTTCTAGTCAAAATAAAGAAAAATCTAAGGAAAATGACTGTTTAGCCACATAAATAATAGCTTTTCTCAAAGAAATGTCGGTGAAAATATGACATCCATTGCACCATTCGAAAGCTCTTTGATTTCTCTACAAAATAACACGTTGACTGTTTTTAGAAAAAATACAGGGCTGAGAAACGGACAGTTGAAGTTACAAAAAGTGAAAAACCCCTCTTTTTGCCTTATTTTTAGCGTTTTTTGTCTTGTCTAAATTCAACTGTCCGTTTCTCAGCTCTGTATTTTTTCTAAAAAACAGTCGACGTGTTATTTTGTAGAGAAATCAAAGAGCTTTCGAATGGTGCAATGGATGTCATATTTTCACCGACATTTCTTAGCTAGACCTCACTCTAACTCGACGTACGTGAACATCATCAACTTAGAGTTAGAGTTCGGGTTTTTGAGCAAATGAACACCCTTTACCCGAACTCTAACTTTAACTCGAACTTTAACAACGTGAACAAGCCAATAGTGATTTCTATATTTACTTGCTATACTCATAGATAATCACAGTAGCATCAAAGCTTCCACTGACTAAGTACTTGCCACAAGGAGAAAAAGAAGCACATCTGACAGTTCTAGTATGATCTCCTGAGAGTGTGTTGAGTCTCCTTAAACCGGCATCTAGGTATTGAAAATAAATGACCAAAGAATCTAAGCAATTTAGGATAAGAAACTAGTAACCATGTGAATATTCCCAGATCTTGATAGATTTGTCATCTCCACAGCTCGCTAAAACCTTGCCACTGAAGTTCCAGTTGACACACCACACGCGAGAAGCAATAGATACAGAAGAATGCTTAACAGATGCTATTTTCTCTGTTTTCATTTGGACGAGACTGAAAAATAAAATTTTTGTTATGAATAAATTGTCTGCTATCCACTTATTTTATAAGACAACGTTTTTTGTTTTATAACCACGGTCTGTTCTATTCCATTGAAGTACCCTTAGAATGCAAGCAAAATATGGGGCAAATGGAGCAACAACTAATGGGGCAACCAGAAACGGGCTGAAACGAACCAAAAATTCTAAAATAATCTATTTTTTCAGGTGAAATGGAAAACCTGCTCGATACCTCTGATAGAGAATCTTAAAAAGGTATAGATCTATCTATATATAGTATTTTCATAGAGTTCTCTCGGCTGGGGGAACTTGCCAAAAACGAAATTTGCCAAATACGAAATTTGCCAAAACGAAATTTGCCAAAACGAAATTTGCCAAATCGAAATGCGCCAAAACGAAATATGCCAAAACGAAATTTGCCGAAACGAAATTTGGCCAACGAACCAACAGGGGGGACCAAGGCAGTTTTTACGTTATTTTCGAAATTTTCGAAACTGTGTCCTAACCACCTAAAACCACCCCAAACAACCAAAACCTCCTAAACAGCAAAAACCACCCAAAATCACACTAAACAACTCAAAACACCCCAAACCACCCGAAACCATCCAAAACTACACTAAACAAAAATTTTGCGGGAATTTGAATTTTTAGTCTGAACCAACCAAACCAAGTGGTCGTCCACTTGGATCGAATTTTTTTTACGTTTTCGGCTTCTAAAACCAGTTTTCTAGACTAATTCGTGCACGCTTAACATGGTTTGACAGTGGCAAAATGCCGTTTTCTTAGTTATTTTTTGAGTTTTGGCAAATAATTGATTTTACCAAAATCAATTATTCCCCAAAAACTCAAAAATTTCTTCATAAAACGTGATTTTACCACTGTCAAACCATGTTCAGCGTGCACGAATAAGTCCAGAAAATAGGATTTGGAATCCAAAAACGTAAAAAAAAATTTTGATCCAAGTCGACGACCACTTGGTTTGGTTGGTTCAGACTAAAAATTTAAATTAAATTTATAAATTTTAATTTTTGTTTGGTGAAGTTTTGAATGGTTTCTGGTGGTTTTTGGTGTTCTGGGTGGTTTTGTATGATTTTGGGTGGTTTTGGGTGATTTTGGATGGTTTTCGCTGGTTTGGGGTGATTTTAGGTGGTTAGGACACAGTTTCGAAAATTTCGAAAATAACGTAAAAACTGCCTTGGTCCCCCCTGTTGGTTCGTTGGCCAAATTTCGTTTCGGCAAATTTCGTTTTGGCAAATTTCGTTTTGGCAAAACATACGTTGGCAAATTTCGTTTTTGGCAAGTTTCCCCTAGCCGTTCTCTCTATGTAAAGCCTCGTGTCCAATGACTGAGAGGAAATTCCATGTTTTTAAACGCGGGAAGGGCTGTAAACTTTTTTTTGTTCATAAAATTATTTTTCTTTTGGTCACATATTGTAGCTATGATTCAGGGCTACCCAATAAAAATTTCCCGGCCACAAATCTCTGAAAAAACTTAGATAAAAATGCGTTCCCTCTCACTCTGCCTTTCAGTCATTAGAGTGAATGGCCGAGTGAAAGGCACAGTGAGAGGGAACGCATTTTTATCTAAGTTTTTTCAGAGATTTGTGGCCGGGAAATTTTTTATTGGGTAGCCCTGAATCATAGCTACAAAATGTGACCAAAAGAAAAATAATTTTATGAACAAAAAAAGTTTACAGCCCTTCCCGCGTTTAAAACATGGAATTTCCTCTCAGTCATTGGACACGAGGCTTAACGCTAAAGCCTAGTGTCCAATTAGCGGATTTTTACCTTCACTCTCACTCTTGGCTCTAGGTAAATTTGCCAACAATAAATTCGCCAACAGTAAATTCGCCAACGATAAATTCGCCAACATGTAAATTCGCAAACAGGTAAATTCGCCAACAGACAAATTCGCCAACAATTTTTTAAGTTACAGGTTTGAATCCTAGTAGTGGCAAAAATTTTTTTTATCCGTGAGCCATTTTTTTTTCATAAATATCACTTTAAAAGGCTATCAAGTTTCAAGTGGGTAGGAAAACCACCTGGTACCTTTTCAAAATAGGTACTTACTTCTAACAAGGGAGGGACCCTGACTGTGACCTGGAGTTTTTGGATATTGATTTTTTTTGGTGCAAAAGGATTTCTTTTTGGTGCAAATTTGCTTTCAAATTTTGGTTTTGCGTTTTTATATTAAAATTTTCAATCTTTTTCAAAAAATGATTATACCATCAGGTAGCCCTGCGATTCTAGTTTCTGTTAAGCCACTATTTACCAAAAAATCTCTGCAAAATATATCACATAAAGGTAAAAGTATGAAAGAGGTCATAAAAAATAATTTGGTTCATACTTTTACTTTTTTGCCCCACATTTTACAAAGATATGGCAGCGAATGATATCTCGTTAGAAACTAGAATCGCAGAGCTACCTGATTATCACTTGTTGAATAAGGTTGAAAAAGTTGATAGAAAAACACAAAAAACAAAATCTTAAAAATATCTGCACTAAAAAAGATCTAATTTGCACCAAAAAAGATTCAATTTGCACCAAAAAAAATCAATATCCGGAGTTTTTTCGATAAATTTTTTGGTCATGGTGCAAGGAAAAAGTTTTCAAATATTTTTGAAACGGGATTTTTGAATGAAATCGCTCGAGCTCAACCTCGACCTGCCTATGTAAGCACTTTGAGCTCGACCCCGACCTTGACCTCGACTAGCCTATGAAACTGAAAAAGACTAGGAGGCAGACTGAGAGGCAGACTGAAGGGCAATTTTTTCTAATTTTTTATTTATTTCTGCACCCCGGATTCGAACCAGCGATCTCTCTTCTAAGTACATAAGGCACTACACCAACCCCTTTCCTGTTTAGGATAGTCCAGAACTCACGTCGGAGTAGCCAAAAGGCAAAAATAACTGGTTTTTGAGGGTTGACTAAGGGAGGGGGGTAAACTCTATCAAGATCTGGGAATATTCACATGGTTACTAGTTTCTTATCCTAAATTGCTTAGATTCTTTGGTCATTTATTTTCAATACCTAGATGCCGGTTTAAGGAGACTCAACACACTCTCAGGAGATCATACTAGAACTGTCAGATGTGCTTCTTTTTCTCCTTGTGGCAAGTACTTAGTCAGTGGAAGCTTTGATGCGACTGTGATTATCTATGAGTATAGCAAGTAAATATAGAAATCACTATCGGCTTGTTCACGTTGTTAAAGTTCGGGTTTTTGAGCAAATGAACACCCTTTACCCGAACTTTAACTTTAACTCGAACTTTAACAACGTGAACAAGCCAATAGTGATTTCTATATTTACTTGCTATACTCATAGATAATCACAGTCGCATCAAAGCTTCCACTGACTAATGCTTGTCCCACAATGACGCGTTTTTCGACGCGTTGCTGCTACCGCTGCCGCAGCCGCGTCCATTGTGGGACAAGCATAAGTACTTGCCACAAGGAGAAAAAGAAGCACATCTGACAGTTCTAGTATGATCTCCTGAGAGTGTGTTGAGTCTCCTTAAACCGGCATCTAGGTATTGAAATAAAATAGCGAGGGGCAATTTACCTGAGGGTCAATTTACTGAGGGGCAATTTACCGCCGCCCCAAAAATCGATTGAGCGGATCAGAATTCCAGTCCGATGGGCTTAATCGCCCAGAATTTCACACTAATCCACCCTGAACCACTCCAAACCAACAAAACTCTGGAATTCTGAGCGATTAAGCCCATCGGACTGGAATTCTGATCCACTCAATCGATTTTTTTGCAAAAAGTTTACCACCCCCCCCATTCAGTCAACCACCAGAAAACCAGTTATTTTTGCCTTTTCGCCAATCTGGATGTGGTTCTGAGCGACTCTAAGAAATGATGTAGAGGTTGGTGGTTCGAATATTCGAAAACTCCGCTAATTGGACACACGAAAATTGAGTGCAAAAGAGAGTGAAAGTGAGATTAAAAATAAGTGTCCACTAATTGGACACGAGGCTTAAATGTTCGTTACTATTTTTAACCCACTTTTTGTTATTATATCGTTCCGTTCTCAATGTTTCTAAGGGCAAACTAGGGAGTAGAGTTCAGAAAACTCATCATAATTGACATGTGATGCTCGAAATTTGAATTTTACCACAAAAGCTGGGAAACCAGGCATGCTCAAGGCAGTCTTCGAATCTATGATAATACAAATTCAAAAACGCGCATTTTATTTCAGTCACAGTTTCACATCTCAGTGGTAGCAAACACTATTATTTTTTAACTGATAGTCGTAGGTGCTGCGTCCAGGTAATAGTACGCATCGCACCGCTGGTGGTACGGACAGATTGGCGGTATCGTCATTACAAAATGACGGTTTTCAAAATAACGGTTTACAAAATAGACGGTTTTCAAAATATAAAGGCTTTCAAAATACAACAACTTTCAAAATACACGGTTTTCAAAATAGCGGTTTTTCTTAATAGCGGCTTTCAAATTAGCTGGCTTTTAAATTAGCCGGCTGACGGAATAGCCGCATCAAAATTAGTAGGATTTCCCAAATAATCAACATCTTTCCTTTTAAGTCTACTTGGTCCTACTACTGCTCTTTATTACAGGCTCATCAAAATTTGTTGAATTTCTGGTTTAGTTGTTCATGTTTGCATAAATAAATTATGAGATGGATTTTTTGCGCTTAGTCACTGTGTAATTTTCGTCTCTCTGGTTAGTCTAATGTCTCCTTCTTTAAAAGGGCATACCCACGCTAATAAGAGGTGGTGCCGGGAATTCAATTTTTTTCCCGAATCACTGAACTTGTGTACGGATTTTTCAACTTGGTTTCTAACAAAACCATACCTGAAATTAGATTCTAGGCCTTGTTTTGTTAGAAACCAAGTTAAAAATATGTACAGAAGTTCAATGATTAGGAAAAGATTTGAATTCCCGGGCACCACCTCTTATTAGCGTGGGAATGCCTCTTTAAAGATTTACACATACCCTGAAGTACGTTCGCTAATCCAAAATTTCGAATTCTGGCGTTGGATACCCATAGCAAGGTACCAGATGGTCCTCTTACCCATCCTGAGGTTAATGGTCTAACGAAAACTAGTTTATGACTGTCATACAATAAAAAATGATGTCCGCTTCCAACCCGAACCCCCCCCCCCCCAGGATTCGAACTTTTTATCTCAAAAATTTGGAAGATGAATTTATCGCTGCCCTGATGATCAACTATACAAATAAGCAGCTCATAGTTAACTGTTATACGTAAAAATTATAGTAAAACACGGAAAATTTAGTGTGGAAACCGGCTAATTTTGATACGGCTATTTCGTCAGTCGACTTATTTGAAAAGCGTTATTCGAAAAACCCCCTATTTTGAAAACCGTCTATTTTGAAAACCGTTATGTTTTGAAAACCATTATATTTTAAAAGCCGTTATATTTTGAAAAACCTCTATTTTAAAAACACTATTTTGAAATCCGCTATTTGAAAAGCCGTTATATTTTGAAAAGCGTTCATTTTGAAAACCGTCTATTTTGTAATGACGATACCGCCGACAGATTCAAAGAATCTTGGCTGAGTTGAGTGATTACAGCGTTTCCGACGAAGAGTTTCAAGAGCAATCGGAGGCTGGAGAGTAACCATACCTAAATATACCAATGACTCACAACGAATTCCTGATTCAGGTTACCGTATTTCCTCTAATAAGCGCCCTCCCCAAAATCCACTATTTCTTAAATTCATTCTCCTCCTTTTATACCGGGTTTTTGTTTTCGAACGCCACATATGTTATATACCAAAATGTAGCTGGGAATCTGCGCTACATTTTGGTATATAACATATGTGGCGTTCGAAAACAAAAACCCGGTATAAAAGGAGGAGAATGAATTTAAGAAATAGCGGATTTTGGGGAGGGCGCTTATTAGAGGAAATACGGTACCTACTTGTTTTTATTCAGATTTTGGTACCAACCAGTTGCGCTTTTAGAATCCAGTGAATCTAGTCGAGTCGCAGAGAGGTGATTCGTCCACCTCCATTCCCGGTCCATCTCTGGTCATGCTACGAAAGAACTCTTGCTAAAGAGGACAGAACGAATAATTTTGCTGAGGCAGCGCACTGTCGGCTCCAAACAGTACCGGGCATTGATCACCCGACGATGGGCTGTTTTTTTGGACAAATGAAAAAGACTCAGAAGTTAAGCGACCACAGCTATGAGCAATGCATCATGGGTCATCCAGCGCCAAAAAAAAAGAAGAATCTATCAAAAGGCGATTATCCGAATTCTAGCGTTGGTGAGGCTATTTGGGCAAAAGGATCTTCTGGAGTATTTGAGAGGCTTGGCCCACAATTTCATCATGGACCAATAAGTTGTTGTCAAATGTTATTGTTTTCTTCTTATTCTTGTTTGCCGATAAAATTTTGTCCTTAGTAACGTGTAGTATTTAGGGTTGGCCAATGGGCTTATGCCCGGACATAAAAAAAAGAAGAGAAAGAGTTGCACAGAAAAGAAATACACCCCGAAGGGAGCCCCTAAAAATATGATTCAGCTTCAAAATATCCCCGGGCATATGCCCGCAAAAATACAGAAAAAATACACCGTGAAGGGTGTATTTTGACCAAAAATGTCGTATGAGTAGATGCCAGGAATATGCCCGTGGCATGCCCATACGTCAACTTTAGTCAAAATACACCCTTCGCGTTGTATTTTTTTTCTGTATTTTTGCGGGCATATTTCCGGGGGATATTTTGAAGCTGAATCATATTTTCAGGGGTCCCTCCGGGGTGTATTTCTTTTCTGTGCAACTCTTTTTCTTCTCTTTTTTTATGTTCGGGCATATGCCCGGGCATATGCCCATTGGCCAACCCTAGTAGTATTCAATAACCTATTTTTGATTTTCGGATTCGGATTTTGCAGAGTTGAATTTTACACCGGGCGCCCGGTTCGGCGCCCGGTGCCGATTTTGATACACTGTGGCGCCCGGTTCTGACACGTACTTTTGAAAAGCAAGAGCATTTTGACTTATAATAGCAAATTGATTGACATGTAAAATATTTAAAATAAATAATTTGCATAGCTACTTTTCTTGTGTTTTTACTTAGCGCGCGGCGCCCATTTTTCACATTTTTCGCGCTGGCGCCAACTTTTTTGTCAATGGCGCCCGGCGCCGATTTTCTTGCTTGACAAGGAGCTCGGCGCCGATTTTTCACAAAGAGGGCGCCGGCGCCGATTTCCGGCGCCGTTTTTTTCAAAGACCGGCGCCCTGGTCGGCGCCCGGCGCCAATTTTTTTGGCCGTGCAAGTATGGTTGTACCCAGGTGGTGGTGCCCTGATGGTGTCACCCAGATGGTGGTGCTCAGGTAGTGGTACTCAAGTGGTGGTACCCAGGTAGTAGTATCCACATGGTTGTACCCAGGTGGTGATACCCAGTTGTATGTAGTCAGGTGATAGTACCCAGATAGTGGAACCCTGATGGTGTTACCCAGATGGTATTGCCCAGGTAGTAGTACTCACGTAGTGGTCATAGTGACCGCGCCGTCCTACGCCGTCCTAATTTTTTTCATCGCCGTCCTGCATTTTAACCATATTTTTCATTATGAACCGCTTTTCTTATTTTACAATATATAATCAGTTTTATTTTTATACTTAATTGTCAGTCAACCGTCCAAGTTTTCTTTTATTTGTATTTCAAAAAAATGAGGCCGTCCTAATTCAACCGACTTTTTGAACATTTTTGTGTAAAATCAGGACGGCCCCATTTTTATAAAATAAAAAAGAAAGAAACATGGACGGTCGCTTAAAATAAAGTGTAAAAATAAAAAATGATTATATGATGTGAAATAAAAAAAGCTGTCCATAATGAAAAATATGGTTAGAATGCAGGACGGCGATGAGAAAAATTAGGACGGCGAAGGACGGCGCGGTCACTATGGTAGTGGTACCCTGATGGTGGTGCCCAGGTAGTGGTACTCAGGTGGTGGTACACAGTAGTGTCACTTAAGCGGTAGATTTTAGGAATGATACTCAGTTAGGGAAGCTTGAGTTCAGAATCCTCCCCCTCCTCCTCGCGGGAATTGATCAGACGGAAGAGATAACATCATATTCGTGTTTCTCGACCCCGATTTTCCTGAGAAAGCCGGCTGCTTTTTTTTATTCTGAGAAAAGAAATTTCAACCAAATAGGTTTGGCTCAAATCGAAAACACCCGTCAAAATCATTAAATCTCCCGTCAAAATCAATAAATCTCCCGTCAAATTTTTAAAAAATCTCCTTCTCGGTGTATTCTTTTCAAATTTCTTATTTTTTGCATTGGCATGTAGCCCTAAATCTCTAGTTTCTGATAAACTATTTATTAGCTTGATACAATTTGAAAAACGGGAGAAATTTTTTTCAAAACTATACTTTTTTTTAAAATGAATTGTTCTCCCATTTTTCAAAATTGTATCGACCTAGTTGATAGCTTATCATAAACCAGAGATTCAGGGCTACATGCTAATGCGAAAAAAAAATAAAAAATATGAAAAGTATACACCTAGAACGAGAAGTTTTAAAAATTTTACGGGAGATTTAATGATTTTGACGGGAGATTTAATGTTTTTGACGGGTGTTTTGAGTTACAGCCAATAGGTTTTAGTCAAAAACCCACAGACGTTCAGATCCTTATATACTAACAAGGACAACAAAGAGTGTTGAATTGCTACGAGACAAATGACGGTTCGAACACAGGACACAACACCTCTCCCTGTACAAAGGGTTTCGTGGACAGAGATTTTGAAGAATAAGAGACTTGCTTCTTTTCGGCTTCTTCTTTGGCAGCAGTGATGCGAATTTGTGGCCGAGGAACTTCCACTGTTGTAGGCTGGCACTTCTGGCTATTTTGACTGTACCCTATGTGGACCTTTGGCTGCTGAATCCGTGTTGTGACTGATTGACGAGATTGGAGCGACGTATGGCGTTTCCCCTCCTTCTTTTGTCTGTTGTAGAAGACACGGAGCGAGAGACTGTCACTTGCTTGGAGACGAGTTGCTTGATTGGTTACTTTCTTCATGTTGGCAGGCTGCATTCGAGAAGGGGACGGTAACTGACTGACTTGAATACGAGTTGCTTGATTGGTCACTATCTTTTTGGCAGGCGACACTTGAAAAGCGGACGGCAACTGAGAGACGGATTGACGACCAACAGGCTGCTTGGAACGTCTTGCTTTTGACTTGCGATGAGGGCAGCTGCTGTTCCAATGCATAAGTCCACATGTAGAGCACGGTGACGAAGGCTTGCTGCTACGACTTTTGGAATGCTGCGAAAGATCCTGGCTTCGAATTGATTTGAGCTGAAGCAGATTGATTGACTTGACACCCAGTTGGCGGAGTGGCTTGTCGAGAAATCCAAGAGAATCCAGAGCTGGGATTCCTAGAACATTCAGCACATTCTTGACAACGAGGAGAGTTTGTGTTTGAAGAGCATTCATCTGACTGTAGAGAAGCTTCGAACTGTCCTTTGAAGTGGCAGCTGACCCAGACAATTTTGCTCATACACGGGTTTACAGATAGAGAAACACAGGTGATAATTTCTTCATTGTTTCAAATTATGATTAAAGCGCCAGATGGCGCCTGTTCGTCTAGTCATAAATATCAGAATTGCAACTTTAAAATTAAAAATATATTTTCGGCAGTTTTTCACTTTGCGCATTTTGTAAACTTTTGTTAATCGTGTTTAAACGACTCTTAAGTAATTTTTATGTGCTTAAAACTATAAAAAAGCTATTTTATAACACTTTTCCACATAAAAAAACAATTTTTTGAAAAAAAATGCCCAATATATGACTTTTTGCCTTGGGGGAGATAGAGAAACACAGGTGATAATTGGGGACCAAGGCAAATCAAGTTTCTGGTCAAATTTTGGTCAATTTTTTTTTCCGAAAATTGGTTTTTTGTGTAGAAAAGTGTTAGAAAACAGCTTTTTATTGTTTTAGGCAGATAAAAATTACGTAAGAGTCGTTTACACACGATTTATAAAAATTTACAAAATGCTTACAAATGCATTACAAAAGATTTCAGAAACCCTATAGGTATTTACTGTATTTATTCTAGCAGAGCACCAGTCTCTGTCCTAGAACCCGCCTTTCAAAAAATTCCCATCGGCGCACGGCCCGTCAAAATTTGAATTTCATAGCACTTTAAACCCAACAGAACGCCAAGATTTTCACATTCTTTCAAACATTTTTGGCGCAATTCGAGATTTTCTCACTTTTTTAAGTGGTGCCATGGCATTTCGACCAAAAGTCAGTTCGTCCAAAGTCAGTTGGTCCAAAATGCAGTTCGTCCAAAATTCAATTCGCCCAAAGACAATTCGTCCAAAAGGCCCCATATGTGGCCTACCGCATAAAGAAACATATGCATACATTTTTTATGCATCCAGAGTCACTTTCGAGTGATTTGTGTCTGAGGTATGTGTGTGTACGCATCTCAACTCCAAGCACCCATACCCCATGCGCGGTGCTAAAACGGCATTAAATGTTGAGAAATTTCGTTTTCGGTCGAGTACCGGATGAAGAAGTCCGGCATTAGAAAGTTTGAATTAGTGCAAAGAACAAGTTTTGGAACCTAAAAGTTCGTCCAAAATTCACTGGGTTTTGTTGGTATATGAGACGTTCAGATTATACAGCTACCAACACGGTCAGGTGCACTACCAAAATGGTCTAATATACAACCTGGGTACTGTCATCAGACTGCCATTTAGGTGCTACTACCTAGACACTACCATTTACCACTCCTGCAGTACTACTACCTGTGCACTTCCAACTGAGATTCGATACCCAGTCACTGCTTTGGTACTACCGCCTGAGTACGACTTTCTTGGTACTACCACCTCCATACTACCAATACGGGACTCAAAACTAAGCCAGAACTGGGATTCTTGTTAGTCAAGTGGCTGTTTTAGCACTGTGAAATCATGTTCAAGACACGATTCTGGATAGGGTACGATAATTTTTAGTTACTTCAAGCTAAATCCAAAATTTTCGGATTCTGGGGAGATACCCATTCAAGGGAGGTACCAGGTGGTTTGCTAATTATTTCACGACTTCCTGGTCCCTTAAAAGTATTTTAGTCAAGAAAAAATAACTTTTGCTACCACCGGGATTCGAACCTGTAATCCTACAAAATTGTAGGATCAAAAAACATTTCGTGTCGGGACAAATGTTTGTGGATGAATTTGGTGCCGCCCAGGCTACAGTCAATTATCCTAATACAGTCAACTATCCCAATACAGTCAATTATTCTAATATAGTCAGCTCTTGCAAGAGTCAACTCTCCCAACGGTAGTAATGCAAGACACTTAAATGTACTTTTTAAAAAGATTTGTAATTTTTTTACGACCTTAATTTTGTTCATTTTTGAAACTTTCAGCCAAATGTTTTTTCGCTTAAAACGGCAATAATCACTGGATAAAATGGCATTTTTTGACGAAAAATGACCAAATTATACTTTGTTTTTTTGACCAAATGTACTTTATTTCAAAATTTTGAGTTACGTAGCCTGTACTGATAGTAAGGTCGACGGACAAGAATTTCTTTACAGAGCAACAAAATCATGGCTGGATTTACGTTTATGAGGAATTACGTTCATAAGAGGTTACGTAAATGAGAGGTTCGAATGTAAGGGAAAAATTAGTAGAATAATACTAGATAGGAAGCATAACAGTTGGTCACGCCCTTATAACTAAACGTAATACACCAATTGCAGCATTTTTCATGCTGAATTTCATGGTATGTGCATTTTTTGCGAGCAGCAAATTTTTATTGGAAAACAAACGTTCAAAAGGATTTCAAAATCGAAGATTTTTTAAAGGCAATTTTTGTTAAACTCTATTTTTGTTCCTTTATAGTTTTCAATGTTTCTAATGTGCTGGGATTTCGTTTGATCTATCATAAACCATAAAAAATGGATAATATTTTTTTCTTACCGCAAAACACTTGAAAATTACCGCAAATCATTTTTTTATTACCGCAATTTGATTTTCCCGCAAATACTTTTTTCTTACCGCAAAATACTTTTTCTTACCGCAAAATACTTTTTTATTACCGCAATTTGATTTTCCCGCAAAATACTTTTTTCTTACCGCAAAATACTTTTTTCTTACCGCAAAATACTTTTTTCTCACCGCAAAATACTTTTTTCTTACCGCAAAATACTTTTTTCTTACCGCAAAATACTTTTTTCTTACCGCAAAATACTTTTTTCTTACCGCAATTTGATTTTCCCGCAAAATACTTTTTCTTACCGCAAATACTTTTTTCTTACCGCAAAATACTTTTTTCTCACCGCAAAATACTTTTTTCTTACCGCAAAATACTTTTTTCTTACCGCAAAATACTTTTTTCTTACCGCAAAATACTTTTTTCTTACCGCAATTTGATTTTCCCGCAAAATACTTTTTTCTTACCGCAAAATACTTTTTTCTTACCGCAAAATACTTTTTTCTTACCGCAAAATACTTTTTTCTTACCGCAAAATACTTTTTTCTTACCGCAAAATACTTTTTTCTTACCGCAAAATACTTTTTTCTTACCGCAAAATACTTTTTTCTTACCGCGGAATAACTCGGATCCCTCAGAATCCCACCCCAGAATGGCCAGAAGCCCCTGAAAGTTGGTTTTTTCGGGGTTTACTAAAGGGGAGTAAACTTTTCGAGAAAAATCGATTGAGCGGATCAGATTTCGGGTCCAATGGACTTAATCGCTCAGAATTCCAGGTTTATGGTGGTTTCGAGTGGTTCAGGGTGGAGTTGTGGGCGATTGAGCCGATCGGACCCGAAATCTGACCCGCCCAATCGAATTTTCGCAAAAAGTTTACCCCCCCCCTTTAGTTAACCCCGAAAAAACCAACTTTCAGGGGCTTCTGGCCATTCTGGGGTGGGATTCTGAGGGATCCAAGTTGTTTCCTGACTGAAAAATTCAAATTCCCGCAAAATTTTGACTAAAAACGACGAGAAAATTTTTTGCGGTAAGAAAAAAGTATTTTTGCGGTAAGAAAAAAGTATTTTGCGGTAAGAAAAAAGTATTTTGCGGTAAGAAAAAAGTATTTTGCGGTAATAAAAAAGTATTTTGCGGGAAAATCAAATTGCGGTAATAAAAAAATGATTTGCGGTAATTTTCAAGTGTTTTGCGGTAAGAAGAAAGTACCATCCATAAAAAATACCACCTTGTTAGAACTAAAATTCAAAAATATCCGGATTCCTGAGAAAAAGCAGCGACTATTTGAATTCCCACCACACTCAGGTGTTGTCCTCTACAGCCTTGGTTGGTCGGCTCTCCCCCATTTTTCAAAGAACCTGAAAAAGCGGCAGCACTTTGTGATATAGCTTCGGGGTGCTTTACACGAATCTTCATAAAACAATCTCTCAATGAGGTCTTTGAAAAAAGTTACTACTTGAGGATCCCTGGTAGGTAATCTTGTAAATATTATCATTTACAAGTTTACGAACAATATACTATTAAACGCAGAATTGACAGTGCTTTCATCCTACAAAAATTGGCCCTATCCAACGAGGAGGAGAGGGGCGAATGGGGTTTTGTGTTGGTCTTCGATGTTTTTTTGGCGGTATACAAGGAATACTGTTTACATTGCACATTTCCTCCCTAATTGAAATCATTCTTTTGAAATTTTCTATACCAAAAAACGTGTACTTTCAGAAAAATACAAAAAAAATTCAAAAGTTGGACACTCAGAGTGCAGTAGATATGCAGGGCCGGGCCGCGGGCTGATTTTAGGCTAAACCCGGAGGGGAAGCGGCCCGGCCCGTGCCCAGCAATGGTCAGTCCTAACATACCCTTGCCTAAACATAAGCCTAAAAGTAACAAAAAAAAATACAGGGGGAATCAAGCCAAGTCGACCAGAATCACATTTATTTAAGAATAGTCAAGGAATTTACCTGAAAATTGAGGTAACAACGTCTTTTACAAAATTACAGAAAATGTCTTTTAAAATATAAGAATTAAAAGAACTGCCAATCTTGGCGTTTTTGAAAATTATTTTCTGATACTGAAATTTGTACTTTTTAGATTTTGTTATTTTATTTTTACGATTATATATGATGTGTGCGAATCGGTTATTTTGAGGAGGTTTTTTCTACTATTTCCCAATTCTCGGTTGGTCTGACTGGATATCCACCCAGAGAAGTAGTGGGCACTCAGGTGGAAGGATTAGTACACATCTAGTAGATATTACACTGATTCAGCTTATAGCATTTGAGAAATCTGAGATCCAGCGTTGCACGAAGCACAAAAATTTAAAGGGCCATTGCCGTCTCCGACAACGGTTGTCCCCGCCGATTCAAAAAATTCCTAATCATTGAACTTCTTTGCGGATTTTTTAACTTGGTTTCCAACACAACTACACCTGAAATTAAATTCTAGGCCCTTTTCGTTAGAAACCATGCTGAAAATTCGTACAGAAGTTTACTGATTAGGCGAAAACTTTCGAATTGGCGGGGGACAATCCAAAACGGGACAATCCAAAAGCCCTTTAAATAAAAATACCGTATTTACTCTAATAGGCCCACAGTCTCTACAGGGTGTCCAATAAAAACTCCACTATTTTCGAAAAAAATTGTCAAGGGCTTCCGCGGACCGGTGAAACCACAAAAAAATTTTTGAAGTTTCAGCCAACAAATTTTAACCACTTACAGCTAAAATGACTAAGAAATATTAAATTAACAAAGAGAACATATTAACCCGATCATTTGTGAATAAAAGATTGTTGAAACTTAATAGCAAATGTAAAAGGGCGAGAATCCGAATAATGGTGCAGTTTTTATTGGACACCCTGTAATAATCCGACACCCTCTACTTTGAGGACCTATATCTCAGAATTAAAATTTTAAAACCTTTTTTGCGTTTTCTTCACTCCCACGAGCTCTACCGATTTCACTTTTTGTATTTTCACCCAAAATCTTGAGATTGGCCTCAAATTTGATGGATTTATACATACAGTCAAACCTCTTCATCCCAATACCCCAATACGCCGACATCCTCAATAATCCGACACCCTGTCGACACTTTATTTGGCCAGATACTCGACACTCTAAGGAAAACGACACCTCGATAACGAGACACCCGATAACCCGACACTCTGAGACCGGTCCTCTGGGGTGTCGGGTTAAAGAAGTTTGACTGTAACCCAAATATAACCCGACATGTTGGTCTTTTAGAGTCAATACGGAAATGAAGAGTAATCTGAGAAAATAAGTTTCCGAAATTTCGAGGTTTAAATTACTGAAATTGTAACTGAGAAATTCAATGACAAAACGAAGTCAAGCTTTTAAAAAATTGAAATTTTTAATGTATATACAGTATTTCAATTATTTCAATATAAAACCGAAAGATTAAAAAAATAATATCTGATCTTGTATGTAGCTTGATAACCTAGTATAATATAGGAAGTCTTGTTGGTTAAATTTTAAAAGAAGTTTTCTGTAATCTTGAAGAAGTCTATAAAGAATGGATCAAATTGAATTGTTGCCCCTAAAATCTGAATTATTGCCCCTTTATTGCCTTTTTCGGCAATTTAATACCGAAAAAAAGAGAAAAGTGGCAAGAATTCAGATTTTAGGGGCAACATTTTAATTACATCTATAAAGAATCTTATTACTCATTTTTGGCCCAAATTTTTATTCCGGGTCATTGAGTTCCCTGACTAATTCTGAGAAACTTAAATTTTGGTCGACGTATTTTTTCATGAAAAAGTATAGTTTAGTTAGAAACCAAGTTGAAAAACTCGTATGCAAATCTAACGATAAAGAAAAAAATTGAATTGGCGGGGGACAACCGTTGTCGGAGACGGCAATGGCCCTTTTAGTGTTTTTCAGTCTATTTTTTCACTCAAATTTACAAGTAATATATTTAGCGCACGATTGACAGCGCTTTCATTTTACGAAAAAATATCGGACATGTGACGATTAGTACTTTGAGTAATAGGTCTCCAAACAGTGAAAAAAAATTATTGGCAAATTTTTTGCCTTTAAAAGACGATTACACAAGCAATAAAGGAACGCCCTAATTTTTTTGCTAATATTAGAAAATGCTGTCAATTTCACGTCAGACAGTGCAAAAAAAATTAAGAAAGGGATGCCAGTGGGAAGTTATGACTCAAAGAAGTTAGCGAGTGGATAAGAAATGGGAGTTTTTTTCGTTAAAAATTTTCAGAAAAGTTCATTTTTCAATGAACACATGGCGATTCTGAGGCCAGACTCGTGCTCAGCATGGTCGATTTGCTTCCAAAAACTCAAATTTTCTATGACCTCATTTCTTTTTGTGATTGTGAGAATATTTTTGGTAGGAAATCGACCATGCTGAACATGAGTCCGAAAATTCAAGCTTTCAAAAAAGTTTTTAATTTTTTTAAATTTTTTTCAACATTCATGTTGGGTGTCCGGCAAAATTTTAACATTTTTCAAAAAATGCGTGGACGGACGACGAAAATGGTAAAAAATGTTAAAGATTTTTCAATAGGCAAGAGGAGGGTCGACCACTTTTTCGAAAGTTTGAATTTTCAGCTTCATAATGACACTAAAAATTTTCAGAAAATTGATGGGAAAATTTTGAAATTTGAGCTGACGGCGTTTTGGAATTCTGAGCGGCGTCGAACGGGTGCCCCACTATGCCCATTACTCACCTTATTTATTTTGTCCGGGAATACGGATTCAAGAAGAAAATTTCTGCGCACAATTTAGGAGTGACCTTAGGGAAGATTTTATCTAAATGTTGTCGCTTTTTAATTAAAATTTGCAAAAGTTATTTCATAAAGCGTCACGAATTGTTTTCCTACTACATGGTCTGAGTAATGCAGGAATCATGACCATTTTAATATACGCCGGGCTATCAATTCTACTTACAAATTATCTAATTTATTGTCAGGATGATTTGCCAAGATGTCACAAACTTCACCCTGTTGTTGTCCAAAGCAGATCCAAGTTGGTCAGAGCCATGTTGTTCAGTTCATTCCTCTTTTCTACAAGACTTTTGCCTGCCTTCGTTGGTTAAAAAATGTCAGCTGGAGTCATCCAATCCACAGCTGGTCTACCATTCGGTCATATGCATTACTCGAGTGACGACTGTCATTAGGTGATTTTTTAGAATTTCTACTACAAATCTTTCCATGCAGTCATCTCTCGATAAACACCTTTTCCTGCATTTGCTCGAATCCGAATAATTTAAAACTTTTTAGGAGTTATGGCTATAATTATAGTAGTGTTGAGGAGTCAACATTTTAGGGTCAACATTTTTGAAGAGGACTAAAGTATCAATTTTTCTAGGAGAAGGTTCCAAATGTGATATCTGCGACCCCATTAACTTTTTGAGCTCTACAAGATGGCATTAGAAAAAATTCGAGATCTTGTCTCTACAAATTTTTGGGCAAATTTTGACCCGTGTGACCTCTCAACATTTTTTACCCACCGATTTTGATACGTCAAAGTTTCATAAATCGATTGAAAAAACTGCCTATATTTTTGTGCAGAGCTCAAAAAGTTTCCCTAGCGTCATAAATATTGAAATAAAGAAATATTAAGGATAACATTGACTTTTTTGAATTCAATAAAGTGTTGACCCTAAACGTTGATCCCGACTATGATTATGGCCATTTGAATTGTGAATAATTTGTTGGGTTCCATAAGCTGCAAAACTCAACAAAGGATTTCGAATCCATGATTCATCTCTGAATATAACACCGTTCCATCAAGTTTAACACTATAAGGTAGCTCCAATATTTGGTAAGACTTGAAACGGTTGCACTACTGCAAAATTGTTGCACGCAAAAAAGCAAGGATTGTAAATGAATTTACTGTATAACCTCTATTAATCCCCAACCCCTGACTTTAAAGGCTTATATCTCAGCCCAGATTAAATATTTTGCAAATCTGTTTTTGCGTTTTCGTGACTTTCACCAGCTCTACCGATTCCGCTTATGGGTTTCGCACTTTTACCACAAAGCTTTTGAAATTTTACAAAACTCCAAACCCCTAACTTTTTCAGGTTTCCAAAATTAAAAAAAGTTACTTTAGCTCTAATCCAGAAGTGACTTCAGCTTAATTTTATTCATTCAGTGAAAAAAATGTGCAAATCAATAATGCGACACAGCAACTTCTTTTACATCTGATCAACCAATTCCTTGACTATCAGCTGGAGGTGGTGGGCTACAAAATATTGGATATTCTAGACAATCTTTTGACGCTTCACTGTGACCACTGCCAAGATTGTGCTGCTATTCCCTCCACTTGCCAATGGCTAGATGGACTCAAGCAAAATCTGATGGACATCTCGTGTCTAAGTCGTTGTCGCCTAAATGCACTGGTAGTGATTTGGCACAATTGTTTTAAAAATAAAACTCTCTCATTTCAGTGTCGCTTGACTACCCACTCTCAAAAACAAACTAGATTAATGTTATCCACTGAATTTTTCGACCAATTGTATGCCCAATTGGGAAATAATCCTGCTTTGGATAGTGGAGTAAGTTAGATTAAATAAAATAGTGAATTTTCATTAGTTTTAGGTAGCGTATTTCTGTTAGAGCACACAGGCGCAGTGTGTGAAATATTTGCTGTGAATTGAGATATAACTTTTCTTGAGTTGACAAAGAAAGGGGAATATATTTTAACCCCTAAATGATGCAGCACGTTTTTCCAGAACGAGTTTCATATCTGATTGCAAGTCAAATAGGAATAGTTCAAAAATACCAAAATTTGGCGTGAAAGTGCAGTATTTGACACGAAAAAGCTGAAATGTGCAACGAAAAAGATTATTTCCGCCATAAAAGGGTTAACTTTTTTTCGTGGCGTAAATAATCGGTTTCATGGCATCTTTAAGCTTTTTCGCAAACCAAATCAACATACCGTATTTCCTCTAATAAGGCGGCCCGCTCTAATAAGGCGGCCCCCTCATTTTTTTGACTAAAATTTCAGAGTTAAGACCATTTTTGATTGACAATTTTCATATTTTTGGGGGTTTGAAAAATAAGGCGGCCGGCCGCCTTTTTAGAGGAAATACGGTAACTTGAATAGATGTCCGTATAAGTTTGTCTATTTTTTTCCTCAGTTTACTAAAGCCAGGCCAAACACCCGGGCCGGCTCAAGTAAGAAAATTTTCTACTGATTTGCCGATACAAAAATTGGTAAAACAGCAAATAACAAAGTTATTTTATTGTTGCAGATCTCAGCCCTCATTTGCCAGGACATATGCAACACCTATGAACGCAACTCATTTCACGTCCAAATGATCAAACAGAAATTGCTGAGCGATTCTTTAGAAGTTCGCTCAGCCATAGAAAAAAGATTTTTGGTGAAGAAGTTGCAGAATGCTCAGTTCCGCCACTGGTTTATAGACAACTATTTTGAGCTATCAAGTAATTATCTAAAATTTTTTGGTCTGCATGAAGATCCATTTTGCTTACAGACTTTCGCCCAACATCCAAACACTCTCTTGAGGCAAGACTAATGCTGACCAAGATGGCTGTAATACACCAGAAAACGTTGAGTTTGAACCTGGGATGGGCAGATTATATGTCAGCCAAGAGTCTGCAAGCTGGTCTTTTCAGCAACAGTTTTGACGTGAGTTTGTTTATTAGCAAATTTCTGGCACGAGTGGTGTATAAACTACCTATATTATATTTTACGCTGCTACCGTATTTTCTCTAATAAAAGACCGGGTCTTATTCATATCACTCAACCTGTAGGGGTGTCTTATATTAGAGTGGGGTCTTTAATATTTCTAACAAAAGTATAGGCGAAAATACAAATTTAGGGTTTGAGAAAATGTGAGATGACAAAACTTCATTAAAATTAAATATTGTTAGAATTTTTAAAAATTTTGTTGTTATGCAAAAACAACATGGGGATTTGCCGCATTTGGGGACCAAGGTCATTTTGCAAGTTTTGCAAAAAAAACAACAGGGAAGACCAACACAATTTTTTTTGGGAGGGAAGTGAACGTATATAGATCGCCTAATTTTCGGTAAAAATATTTTTCATAGGCTGACTAAACTTTTTTTTTACTTAGTGAAAAAAAAAGTATAAATAAAAATTAGAAAAAATCTTTCAAGCATTTAAATTTTGTTTATAGATCAAACTAGCTGCCTGGAACTTGCTGTGCGACCATCCAAAAACTTCAAGACCAGTGTGTTCAGCAGAATTTATCTTGGCTAAGCAATTTATCGCTAGTAACTTGGTGGAACAACAGCCTTCCTCCAGAACACAGATTATAGGGGGACTTAGGAAGGTGGGTTTTAATGCAATCTACTCAATTAAAAATATAAAATTTTTCAGTTGTTTGAGAGGATGAGAGAAAGTTCCAGACAATTGTTCAAGAAAAAGTGCATGGAAGAGAGTGAGCAAGAATTGATTGACCAATACACTCACTTCTTGACCTACTTCCTTGAATTAGCTTTCGATGCCTTGGGCACGGGCTCTAACTTTAATAGGCGCATTTCAGCCCTGCATATTCTCAAGCTAATATTATGTGGTAGTAGATGCAAAGGAGGAGCAATAGGTAAGCACATTGGATAATGCGGTTATCTCCAAAGCTGGAAAAACCATGAGCAGCAATATGATTTGAGTATTTCATATACTTTCTTCAATTTTTTAAGATATTAAAAACAAAACAGGTTCACGATGCAGCCGAAACCGATTTTGGTGGAAATCCTATATGTAAACCCGGGGCATTTTTTGTTGTTGCAAACCCATGCCCTAAAATTTATGCAATCAATATCTTTTTTGAAAATCCAGAATTCAATGTTAGTATCCTGAAGTTTTTTGGCCAATTTTTTTTTGTTACGATGTCATTGACTTGATAAGTGGTTGGCCTTTGGTGAATTTGCTGCGTTTCTATTTTGCCAAGCGCCTCGCTATTTTTTAATATTTTTCAAAAGCAGTCAATTTTTTAGTAAAAGCAGAAACCTGAAAAGACCCACAGAATAGTTCACATGAAATTTGGAGATAATTCAAAAAAATTCATAAGAATGTTTAGGTCAACCACTCGTTGAACACTTTAACCTGACTTCTTGGCTGGTTCCAACCCATTTCAATCGGCTTCTGGCCATTTTGGACGATGACTACGAGATCTGTCAACTCGCTGCTCTGGAAATAGCGGCTCAAATCAACTTTTCACATGATCCATTGGTATTTACCGCATCTAAAATCGGTATTTCTGCTGCTTACATGCATTTTTCAATTTCGCTTTGGCCTTACCTGTTATTTTTTTGGCTTATTTTTGTGCGCAGGTTAGGCCAGCGTACGTTAGGAGGGACTGAACAATAATTCTCAATTTACAAAAATTAAGAAAAAGCATTTTTGAGTTCGTCCCATGTAGTTCTCGCCTATCCTGCGCCAAAAAAAGTCGAGATTGGATCGAGGCGAAAGGGAAGGTGTAAGCATGAGAAGTATCCTAAAATCCTCTTATCCACCCAAGACTATTTGCAGGAATTGACTGCTTACTTCCAAGACACCAAACGAAAAGTTTTTGCCTTCAAACCCTCTTCTAAGGCTCAATCCTCCATCAATTTCCGTCTCCAATTCCTGACTCACCATTTATTTGAAGAGATTTTAGCACTTTTACATCAGCTTTTAAGCAATCTATCGTCAAATTGCTTGTATCTAGAGTCCGATTTGCCATTATCCTTGCTGCAAATAACTGACTCCACGCCAATATATCCACTGTTGAGTGCCATTGAAGGAATTTTAACAGGCATTTTTGAGTCAAATCCCGATTGGACGATGTCAGACAACGGTTCAGAGACACTTTCACTAATTGTTCAGCTATGTTTTCGAGCCGCAAAGATTGTTTTGCCTGTGGTTCATAGCTCATCCCCGAAGGATTTCTGCCAGAAGAATTTTTGCAGAAAATTGGTAAGAATTTTGATTAATTCATCCTTCGGTTAGAAAAAATTGAAACTGAAACTTTTCTTATTTGGACCAAAAAAATGATATGAAAAGCTTGGCCCTCGCACAAAATTTTCTGGCCCAAAAGTTATTATTGGCTTCCTGGAGAACACACAAAGCAGTTTCTTCAATGTTCACGTTGGCGATGGAAAAGGTGACATTTTCAAAACATTCTTTTGTTATTAAGGAATTTCACAAAATCAAATCTGTTCATTTTTAGTTTTCGCACCCAAAATTACTGAATGATAAACTAATAAAAGATATTGGAGACTACTTTTGGCTGCAATTGACGGAGTGTAGACATGTAGGAAATAATTTGACAGCTTCTAATTTAAAGATCACTGAGAATTGCAGGTAGGAGCTTTTGGTCTAGCTGCGGACGCATTTGAATCGTTTTGTAAGAGATTGTGGACAATTAGTGATGTTTCTAACTCCTTGACTTCTCCCCTACATTGGTTACATCGAGCGTTGGATGCATTGAGCGGAAAAAACGGTGAATTTCTTTTTGGAAAAGTGATTGTAGAAAAGTTGAAGTAAAATAAAAAAGAGAAAAAGAGTATTTTTCTCTGACTGTCTAGCTCATACTCAAACCCAGCGAAAAGTGTAACAGCTATTCAAACTAATAATTCTCAGTCTAACACACTATCGCAACATGATGATTTTTATGAGTAACCGCCGTTTACCCATCAGACAGATCTGTGGTGAGAAATGCTCTAATTATCTGATTGCTTAAATTAACTAAAGAAAGGAGTATGCGCTATGAGCGCCCATTATGTCATTTCAGTTCTAGTGCTCAATCGGGGTCTCATCGTGTTACAAGCCTAGTTTATTTGTGTCAAATGGCTAATATAACTAATATGACAAAAGGAATGGTCATATTTACATGATTATCCTTATGAAAAGCAGTAGCTATAGGTGGCTGGTGAAGAAACGATTTGTGAAAACACGAAAATAGTTGAACATGAACTTCGTTTAGTTTGTTTGTTATAAAGGTTGGTAACTGATTGTTACCCGTCAATCTGGCGATCAGTTCAAAGACCATTGCCGCCGTCTATTACGTCAGCATCGATAGAAAATTGTTGGGCCAGAGATAGTGTGTGACATTTCAAATTGCGACCATTCAAATTAAGACAAAATCAAATCAAGACAAAATCAGATTGCGACAAGCCTTCACTAATTTATTTGCTAATTTTCCGAGGTTCAGACAGCGATTCTTTTATCTCACCTTAGCATTTTGCTTAAAAAATAAATTGGAGAGAGAAAAGACACGCACGCATTACATTAAAAAGTTAGAATACGTCTATAATAAACCGTCCCCCTCCCCTCATTTTAGTTAAAACACTCTATTTTTGAAAAATTTTCTGAGTAAAAGAATCTTCCTGGATGCAGACCTTATTTTAAACGCTTTATTTAATGAATTTCTTAGTTATTAGGGTAAAAGTATAAAATATATATTGAAACCATTTACATCACTGCTTAACTGTCAGGGACTGCCTCAGTTTTGTGAATTAATGTAAATGGCCATCAAAATTAAGGAAACCAGCCAGAAGCCATATACTTAGGTTTATATTGAATAAACCTCGTACTGTTTATTGACTTATTAAAATATGATATCAATTTTTTTAGAGTCAGAATTTCATAGGGGACCATATTTAAACTTTTTACACCAAAATCGTTTCAGAAAATTAGATAGCTTGCAAGGGCTTGACTCACACATTTCAATGCTTTCTAATTTTACCTATGACTGTATGGTGATCTCTGTATGATAGATCAAACAAAACTCTGAAATCAGGACTAAAAAAGGGCTATAAAGCGTGTGCATTTGTAGCAAAAGGTTAGGAAATATCAATTAAATCGGCGAGAAATGCATAAAAAATGTTCGGACAAAAAGTAGGTTTAGGTAGTTTTTATGGCCTGTGACTCAGCCAGAGTAGTTCTTATACCGTGTGCTGATAGTCTAGTTAATATGCCAAGAGTCTGAATTCTACCTGGGGTCGTATTCAGGTAGGTTAGTAGAGTTTTGGATCAAGAGTTACTCGTGATCTACTCGACGTGTTTCGAGTAGGTTCAAAGATCATGAATTACTTTTGATCTACTCAACTCGTTTAAGACACACGAGTAGAGTTTTGGATCAAAAGTAAGTAAGTAATAGTAATCGAGCAGTAAGTAATCTTTGATCTGAGTAGAATTCAGTTCTTCTCGCAAAACTCGAGTTTTACTCGCCTACTCCAGTTCTACTCCCCTAACTCCGCTTTCTACCCCTGAGTTTTACGAGTAAATTTTTTTTTTAATTTTTTCGAGTTCTACTCGCCCAACTCGGCTTCCAACCCCCGAGTTTTACAAGTACATTGAATTTTTTTTAAATTTTCTCGAGTTCTACTCGCCCAACTCGGCTTCCGACTTGCGAGCTTTACGAGTAAATTAAATTTTTTTAAATTTACTCGAGTTCTACTTGCAAAAAATTAATTTACTCGTAAAACTCGTGGTAGAAAGCCCAGTTGGTCGAGTAGAACTCAAGCCAGTCCAAAAAAATTGAGTTTTCTCGTAAAACTCGGGGGTAGAAAGCCGAGTTAGGGGAGTAGAACTCGAGTTAGGCGAGAAGAACTGAATTCTACTCAGATCAAAGATTACTTGCTGCTCGAGTAGGATCGCGAGTAACTTTTAATCCAAAACTCTACTCAACTCATTTCAGATGGGCGAGTAGGATCACGAGTAACACATGATCCTAAACTCTACTGACCGACCTGAATACCACCCCTGGGTCTACCTGGGCAGGTATTTAGACCCCGGATTAGGATCAATGATAATCCATGATTCAGCTGATGCTGATCCCGGATTCAATACATGATTTTTCTGATACAGCATTTTAAAGGCTATTTTACTAATTTTTTCGTACAATCAGCTTGATCTATCACTGATGTGGCCTAATCCAGCCTGACAAATTCCTAATTCACCCTGATCTAGCCTAACCATCCCTGACCCGTCCTGAAAAAGCTTGATTTACCCTATATCTTTCCTGGGCGGATCAGGCTGTATTTGTGGTTGATCACGAAGGACCAGGCAAGATAGGGCGGATCATGGTTGTTTTGAGCCGGATCAAGCTGGATCCTGCTATAACAAGCCTTATCAGGAGTTTTTTTGTTACACATATTTATTTTTAAAAGGTGGATTAAGCTGAATCAGGCTGGACGATGGTTGACTCGAGCCAACTCGAGCTGGATCAGACTGCATCAGTGAAAGATAATGTTGAATAAAAGGTGGATCAGGCTGGATCAGAATTTGGGGCTTTGAATCTTTGACCTAGACTTTGATAGTATAAAGTTCCCTCTTCCTGGAAAATTTTTTCACAAAATATTTTTGTGGTGGCAGGCCAAATTTCACATGATCTAAAAATAATCCCCCTATTCTAGTAATCCCCCCTCTCTAATAATCCGAGGGCGGTTGAAAAACAATCCCCGGGGATTTATAAAGCATATACGGTAAGTGCTAATTCAAACAAGTTTAAAAAATGCTGCAGTAACTTTGATTAACCCTGTATTAGCTGGAAACGAAGTCATTTGAGACAACCTGCGTGTGTGTGTGGTGTGAGTCACACCGTGTGACGTACTTAAGGCACGTTCACAATGAGTGTCGACCTGAGTGTGAGATTTGGGGTGTTTTTTAACGCGGGAAGAGCTGTACTTTTTTTCTTGACCAAAACTTTTTTTATGTTGGTATCATTTTGTAGCTAAGATTCAGGGCTTCAAAATGAGGTATTGACAAGCCCCATCTGACATGAAAAATTGGGGTAAAAATGCTTAGGTCCGCACTCAGGTCGACACTCAGGCTCACACTCTGTGAGTGTCGACCCGAGTGTCGACCTGAGTGCGGACCTAAGCATTTTTACCCCAATTTTTCATTTCAGATGTGGCTTGTCAATACCTCATTTTGAAGCCCTGAATCTTAGCTACAAAATGATACCAACAGAAAAAAAGTTTTGTTCAAGAAAAAAAAGTACAGCTCTTCCCGCGTTAAAAGAACGCTTGGGTCGACACTTTTATGTGAACGTACCTTTACAATACACACGTGATGAGGCAAAACGCGTTTTGTAAGTTTGTTAAGTCTTTTCCCGCGCTAATCTTCTGTTTCACTTGTCCGTTGTGGGTACAGCACTCTCAAATGCCATACTTTTTTGAATGTGAATTGTGCAAGTGAATGCAATTGTTAATGTGGATACACAATAAACTGCAAGAATATCGCAGCTCATATTGCAGCAAGGTGCAATTTTTCCCAAACAAAACTTAAATACTGAACTAGGCACTGAAGTTACTAGGCGCAATGTTTCAGTGTCAAATAATGATGTCCAAAATATTTTTAGACACTCAAAATCTATGCTCGACTCGCCGAAGTGCAGGCTTGCCTCATCTTATCTCTTCAATCCTGACCACCCAGCCTAAGTCTAACTCCTCCGATGCTTCTCTGCTTCATTCCACCCTAGATATTTTGCTGACTTGCCGTCAAATAGTGGAGTATCCTGAGCGAGAGTGAGTCATTCTGATTACGATACAAATTTCCTAGTTATTTTTCTCCCGAATTGCAGAGTCCATTGCGTGAATGTCCTGAAGACCTTGTTTTCTAATAACACTCACTCAGATACAATAGCTGGTCGCATGCAGGAGGCTTTTGTTGTGTGTTTGCAAGGTTGTTCGTCTCCATTTGGGCCGTTCGCAATGCTCACTGCCAATTGTTCTCTGTGCTTGTGACTAAAGCTTTCCGAAGTTCTAAGTCCGTCCAAAGAGGTCTCCATGTGGAGCAGGTGTGGTTTGCAATTTTTTACTATTTTTGACAATTAGGCAATATTTTTGAAGAAAAGGAAACGGCTCTCAACGGGATCAGGTACAGGGTCTTCAGCTCATGACTTTTATGATCAAAAACTAGGGGCCCTAAGTCAAATAGAATTAGCGAATACCACCCCCCCCCCCCCAGAATCCGACCTTATAAAATTGCTGTGACTACCCTTGCAAACAACAAGTTTAGGCTTAGCCCTTAGGCTTGGGGGTAGGCCAGCGTACGGAAGTTGTGACTAATGAAGAGTTTGCGCACATTTTCCGGGGTCTGGGACATAAATTTGGGTAGTCTTGACTAAAGTAAAAAAAGTGAAAATCGTTGGGGGGGGGGGGTTATTAGCTACTAGGGTCGAATTTTTAAAGCTATAACGCAACAAAGGATGTTGACCTACCAGTAACCTGATCTGAAAATTTCAGAAATGCAAGATGTCATCTACTGAATTTTTCTTGAGGTAATTCACTACTTACTCACAACTTTTATGGTCTTGAGCTATCAACTTCCAGATTTCCCCAACTCTATTCTCTGATACACATCTCACTTACTGATTTCAACAACACCATAAGTGGTCAAACCAATGTTTTCCAGTGCTTGTCCTGCTAACCCACTTGCACCCATCCTGCACATTGATATCCACACCCAGCCCCTACTACCTTTCATTAATCAAATACTTAAAATCATGTTTTTGGCTCCTGTTCAAAAACTGAGAGAATTGGGTGCTGCTGCTCTGCTTTCCATAAGTTCCGTATTTGAATTGCAGAAAGTTATGGATTGGATTTTGAAGAAGGGCAAATGTAGTGGATGGTCGGCACCTAACTTCCTGGATACAACTTTGACTCTGGTGAGCATTCTTGAGTCGCAGGGCTCCCACGCTGAATAACTAGTGATAAATAAGTATTTTGGCAAAAAGGAATATTTATCGGGTTCTATAAAATTCTAAGCTCACGAAACCTAACGAAAAATTTTTCTTGCAAACATACTTACCGTATTTATTCTAATAGAGCCCTCCTCTCTAATAGAGCCCTCGCCCCCTTGTTTTTCGACTAGAACTTCAGAGTTATGGCCATTTTTGATTTACAATTTCAAGATTTTTTGGGCATCCGAAAAATAAAGCCCCCGGGCTCTATTAGGGGAAATACGGTATTCGGGTAATCCTGTTTCTTGGGGCAAATGTATTTTTTGGCGCTACTGTAATATAACCCCCCCCCCCCAAACTCTATTGTAATATTTTAGTTTCTAATGAGGTATCAACTGTTGCATCATCTTTGCAAAATGTAGCAAAAAAGGTAAAAGTATGAAGCAAGTCAGCAAAATTATTTGGCTCGCACTTTCACCTTTTTGTGCTACATTTTGCAAAGATGATCAAATTTTTGATATCTTATTAGAAACTAGAGTTGCAAGGCTACATAATGGTGTCATCACTTTTGTAAAAAGATGAGAAAAAATAATAAAATCAGTCAAAATAAAAATTTGCCCCAAAAAATTATATTTGCCCCAAGAAAAGGATTACCCTTCTTATTTATTTCCAATCTTATTGTTTGATCCCGTGGTAAACTGGACGGGGCATAGACGTTTCATCATAAATTCCCATTTGGGAATTTATGTAATTTGGGATTTTACCTTTTTTTGTTTAAAGGCTGGTCTTAATGCTAGCCTGCAAATTTTTCAATATATTTTTTGGGTCACAAAATTTGTTTTTTGCACGAATTTGAGCATTCTAAAGAAGACTTGATAATATTGAGATAGTATTATGTAGGGTACTTCTTGAGTTTTAGTAAAATAGCTCAAATCACAGTTTTTTACCTACGAACTATCTTTGGGTTATCGAAATTAGAAAAGGTTTTATATAATATAAAAGAAAGAAGTTTGCCTAGGTGGACACCCAGATTTAGGTATGCCAAGAGATTGGCCAGGTGAGCTAGGTGAGTGAGTATGTGAGTCGGGAGAGTGAGGAGGCATGCCACGAGAGTGGATAAGAGAGCTAGAAGAGTGGGTCACTATGCCATGCAAGTGAGTAGGGATTCCAAGAGAGTAGACGGGCATCCCTATTTGAATTTTAAGTATTCATTAATTGACTTATAGATAATTAATTATCAACCGTCAAAAAATCTGAAAATTCTTGGCTCGGTCTCAAAATTTTTTAAAGGGTCATGCCGGCGAATTTTTTTAAATCTCCATCCGCTATCTTCATCCAGCTAAACTATCTGATCATTGGCTACCACAATTCGGGTACTATTCTGGAGGTGGTCACCGATTTTTAAGTATTTATTAATTAACTCATAGATAATTAATTATCTATGCCCCAACCACCCATATAGCGGAGATACCATGACGTGGTTTTCCTATCTACCCTGACGATATAAGTAAATTCAATCGCGGTTGAATTTACCACCGCCCGTGTAAAACAAATCAAGAATGAGAAGCAGGTCAAAAATTGGTATAACGTGATTTCCTTCTAAGACAAAATGAATTTGAATGTGCACAAACTTGGCGTTCTGTTAAGACGTTTCATCAAAAATTCCCGAATGGGATGAATCGCCCCTATGCCAAACTGGACAAGGATTGTGTTGCGGATTTCACTATTTCTGGCAAAGTTGTAGCTTGAAGTAACACCACTCCTCTGCTACAACCCTGGGTCTGAATTTTTGGTGATCTCCTTTTTGGTGTCTTTTGCCTAACTTAGTTGGTCAGATTTGTATAGGGAATTGCAAGGATTTATAATTTACTGGTCATTTCTGAGATAGTTAAAGGTTTTCACCAGTAAAACCCATTCAATTTATGGCCGTCCATTTTCCCGAGTTGCAGTTGTCTATCAAAAGCCGGGCATGCTGGCAAAAGTTTGAATTTTATTAACATTGTTAGTAAAACTGATACGGCTAGGTTTGAAAGGTATAGTCTGGGATCGTCAGTATCAGATTTCATGAAAAAAAGAGTGAATAGAAAACGGTTGAAAAAATTTTCTGATCCTTTTTTTGCAGCATTGCGCAGGGGCACGCAACTTTAACTAATATTAAAAAAGTATTACCACTAACCAGCTTATTATTAAGATCCAATTCGCCAACGAGCTATGCCTACTTCAGCACCTCTCATTATTGCAATTATGTCAATCCATAGTTAACGATCTGATAAAACAGAGACCTCTTTCTGATTTGTAAGTTAAACCCACCCAAACGCTATTTTGAAACTATTTGCAGACCCGACCTGTGCCGTGCTTCTCTGCTGTCTTTGCTGGCCCAGATAGGGGCTATTGAGACTCAACAAGCAGTACTTTCACAGCTGCAACAAGATGTCTGTGATTTACATTCAATCACATGGAGCAATTCTATTCGCCCTATAGCTACTCTTTTGGCCAATCCCAAAGTTTCTGGTCTGAATTCAAGAAAATCGTCAGCATTCGATATGCTTTCTACAGAACTGTGATTGTGCAACATCTTAGTGTTGAAGAAAAAAATTATATTTTTGAGGATTTACTGGAAGATTTGAGTACCTGTAAAGATGACACAACCTCAGATATGTGAGTAGAAAAGCTGGTTTGGTGAGGTGGTGAGACATTAGACAAAACGTTAATTTTAGGTAGTTGTGTTGGTGGCTAGAGAGGTGGATCAAGTGAAAAGCTATTTGGGAGCTGAGAAAATTGAATTGTTAAACCAATTTATTGAGCAACAGCTTCTGAATGCTCTATTTATTAGAAGGTTAGTCAACTTTTGTTACTGAGGATGCCTGAATAGTAGTGATAAATGCAGATATTAAGCACACTTTAGCGACTGTCCGAGGATTGAAAATGTTATACGAGTCTCGATATAAGATATCCCCGACATTCATAATACGAGAAATAATTCAGTTATAATTTATAACTTATAAACAAAAAAACAGTGGAATATTATTTTTAGGCCAAATATAAATTGCTGTTAAAATATTTAGCTAATAGTTGTTGTATTGATGTATTGTTTGATTGAAAGAACTCGGCGCTACTGTAATATAACCCCCTCCCAATAATTTTTAGGCTTAGGAATTAGGCTTAGACCTCGGGCTTGGGCTTCGGGCCGTAGGCATTAGGCTCAGGGACAACACGTAATAATTTCACCACTTTTCAAAAAAAATTATGGTTTTCGGGGTACCTGAAAATTATTGGGGGGGAGGGTTACAGTAGCTTTTGGGGGGGGGGGGGGTTGTATATGACAGTAGCGTCAAGAACTCGTTATAAGATGCAGTAGCCCTGAGGGTGTATCTTATTTCGAGACTCGACTGTAGTTGTATTTAACTTGACGGCGCTGGTATTAAATGGCAACTGCCCGCCGTTTTGTCAGAATGAAGACACTCTAAGGACTTTTCTAGTACAATAATTGTGATGTCTTGGTTAAAAATTCATCACTTTTCTTTTATTTTCCTTGATTTTAGAATGGCTAAATATTCATTAGACCTAAAAGTCTGGACAGTTTCTGGACAAGTTATCTGGTTCGGAATGCACGGCTCGCCTACGCAAGTGTAGAGAGAGTCGACCAGCTAATCTTCATGGAGGATAGAGCACCAGTTCACAAAAAGAATTTAAATGTGCGGAGATGGCTTGAAACGAACTTGGAAGTTTGAATTTTCGAGCGATTTTTGCTGGGTTTTCAAGTATTTTGGATAACAAATGGGTTTTATCTTTCCAAGGCAATGAATATGAAGAACTTTAGCAAACCTAGCGTGGTCTTTATACAGTCTGTACCTCACACGGTGCGATTTCTACCTCTAGGTGTGGGTGAAAACTCAAGTCAATCGAACGCGACCGGAGGACCTCGACGAGCTCCAGTCCGAAGCCCAGCGTGCTTTCGATGAACTTCCGCAAGACATGGTGAACACATTGATTAAATCTCATGGACCCCGTCTTCAGCGCTGCATTGAAGTCAGAAGAAAATCTGTCGAACATTTTTACGCAAAGGTTGGATGAAATTTGATAAATCAAAATTCGATATAACGTGCACCTGATATAATGTACATCCCCAAAATAACGTATACCTGGACCGATCCCTTTAATAATAAACTCTGTCAAGATTACCCTCGATATAGCGTACATCCCTGATATAACGTACACCTGACCTGGTCCCCAGGATGTAGGTTATTTCGAAGTTTGACTGTAATTCGAATTTACTTTCTGAATGTGTTGCTTTTATTTGCCCTTATTAGTTGCTCTGGCTAATACATGTCGTTATGAATCTTTAGTACCAGAAAAATACTTAGAAAGTCCTCTTTCTGACAAAACAAAAATTTCGGCGAATGGAAAAGAGACAAAAAAGTTATGACCAAAACAAATCCCGCGTCGAATTCACCGCAACTTTGTACTTTTTTAGATCGGTTAAAAACTAATATTGCTAAAATTTTCAGCATATTCATCAGGCTCCAGCTCCGCAAAACCGTCTTCCATTTGAATAACTGTATATGTTCAGAAAATTGTGTGCGATTTTTAAAAGCATGCTTGCAAGATCCGTATGACGACATCCGACTAGAGACGCTTAAAATAGTTAAACAAGTGGTCAAAGCTACGAAAAGTATTTTCCTGACTTAAAACAAAACAAATACGATTTTTTTTTCTCTTCCAGACGAAATACTGTTAAAACTTGGTGTTCTCAGATTGAAGGATGAGGAGGGGTATATAAGGAAATATGTATGGTTTTTAACTTTTTTCACAGCCCAGAATAACGCAACTACCATTTCTAGGCGTCCACTGAATTAACGCCCTTCTTTTGGGAAGGTGGTGTGCTGACTGACATAAACAGCGAAATAGCCTGGAGTCTGGCCTTGGAAAAATGGCCTGATTGGCAGAAGAAATGCCGAAAGAAGAGTGCGACCAAGATGTGATTTTTGAAGATTGCCAACTCAATCCATTTGCTGAAGCATTCCCAATTTTCCGGTTCAAAGAAGATTTTAGAGATGTGATATCGAGTTTATAGAAGAAAACAAAATGCTAGATGGCTGGAGTTTGATGTGATATTGTTGTTAATTTATATAATGTTGAAAAATATATAAAAGTTAAAATTTTATTTATTCTATTAAATAACCACCCTCTAATAAGTCTTCACCCTACAGACCCTATATCTCAGCCTAGAGCAATCATTTCGCAAATCTGTTTTTTTACGTTTTCTTAATGGGCAACACTTTTTTTCGACCCAGATTCACTTTTTTGTCCCAGATTTCCTCATTTCTATCCCAGATTTAGCTTAAACCACAGGGGGGACCAAGCACTTACAAAATTATTCAAAAAAAAATTCTCTCATAACAGCCTGAAAGTTTTTCTATAACGTTTCTATCATGTTTTGAGCATTTTCGCCAAAAATTATTTTTTCCGCAAAAATTTTTGCCTTGGGGGACCAAGGTAGCCCAAAGTTTTCAGGAGCCTGAAATGTGACCTTGGTCCCCCAAGGCAAAAATTTTTGCGGAAAAAATAATTTTTCGCGAAAATGCTCAAAACATGATAGAAACGTTATAGAAAAACTTTCAGGCTGTTATGAGAGAAAATTTTTTTGACCAATTTTGTAAGTGCTTGGTCCCCCTGTGGTTTAAGCTAAATCTGGGACAGAAATGAGGAAATCTGGGACAAAAAAAGTGAATCTAGGACAAGTCAAATCTGGGACAGAAAAAAGTGAATCTGGGTCAAAAAAAGTGAATCTGGGTCAAAAAAAGTTTTGTCCTTTCTTAATTAGCACAAGCTATCCTGATTCCAATTTCAAATTCCTCTTAGGACAATAAATATTTGAAGGCTCAAATCGAAAACACCCGTCAAAATAATTAAATCTTCCGTCAAAATCATAAAATCTCCGGTCAAATTTTTAAAACTTCTCGTTCTAGGTGTAGGCTGTACCCCGAAATTTAAGCGGCATTTTCCTAAGTGGTCGATTTGCTAAGCAGTCGTTTTGCCAAGAATTTTTTTTGCTAAACGACAAATTTGCTAAGAATTTTTTTGTTAAGGCGCCCATTTGCTAAGAATGTATTTGCTAAAGCATTCTTTTCTTAAATCCCGATTTTGCTAAGAACTTTTCTGCCTTTTGTACTTTCCCTTTTTTTCAATGTTCTGGTAGGGGATTAGAGATTTTCCCAACGGTCATTTTTCCGCCGATTTTTTTTGTTTTTTACTGATCTCAATGTGGGATCTAGGTAAATTGATATTTTCAGATTGTGTCCAAACTACCACAAATCATCCTAAACCACCCAAAGTGCCCTAAAATCACCCTAAATACCCAAACCAAACCCAAACCTGAGAAATAAAAGTTTCTTAGAAATAAAAGTTTCTTAGAAATAAAAACATTTTTTCTAACTTTAAATTGTGTGGGGAATAGGGTTTGTTAAGCCCAAAGTTGCGACTTCACACATCCCAACTTCAATACCTGGTGTAGGTAACACCTGGCCAGGTGGATGTCCACCTGGATGGCCTAAAAATAAAAAAGTTCATTTAAATAAAAAATCTATTTTTTCAATCAAAAAAATTGTGAATAATTGGACTTGTTGAGACAAAAGTGCGATTTCACCTACCCGATCCCAAATCTAGGGTTGGGTACCACCTGGACAGGTTGATATCCAGGCAACTCAAGAGCAGGGGTATATTCACCCAAATGACCTGAAAGGTCAAACGTTAGTTTTTTTATATCTGAAATTACGGTAAAAAATCAAGTTTTTTTTTTTACCTTTTCGGTTTCCAAATCAATTTTTCTACACTAATTAGAGCATCATGAAGATGGTTTGACAGTGGTAAAATCACGTTTTATCAAGAAATTTTTGAGTTATCGTAAATTCTTGATTTCGATAAATCAAGAGTTCACAATAGCTCTAAATCTATCGATAAAACGTGATTTTATCACTGTCAAACATCTCAGCATGCTCGAATTAGTGCAGAAAAATTGTTTTGGAAAGCGAAAACGTAAAAAAATTTTTTGACGCTACTTGCATATACCCCCCCCCCCCCCAAATCAACTTTTTTTAAAAAGTGTTTTAAAACACCCTATATCGACTCAAAATCGCCTCAGGAGTTCAAAAAAGACATTATTTTAAAATTCTGGTCAATAAAAATTGAGTTTTGGGCACTTTTGAATTTCGACCATTTGACGGTTTTACAATGTTTTGGTCACTGGAGCTGGGCAAAAAAGCCTCTAAATGCATTTTTGTTCAAGAGTTCTGCTCGGAATTATGTCTAAGGTAAGTGAGTGCGCGCATCTCTAACCAACCTAGCCCCCTGCGCCCCGAAGGGGCGCAGGGGGCTAGGTTGCTTGGGGTTGAGATGCGCACACCCACAAAACTTAGACGCAAATCACTCGAAAGTGACTCTGGATGCATAAAAATGTATGCATACCAGAGTTTGTTTATGCGGTAGGCCCAGTCAACAAAACTATGTTCAACATCTTCCTTTTTGTTCAAAATTGGCCCCTTTTTGGTCTATTTCCACCCTAATACAGCCTTAAAGTAGGGGAAAAGCTATTTAGGTTTGAAAAAGTGGCTTCGGTGAAGCAGTGCGTAAGCGTTTGCGTTTTTTTGGCCAAAAATGGTGTTTTTTTGGTGTTGCAGGTTCGATCCCACGTAGTGACATGCTATTCATTTTGGCTTGTTTGACCAGTTCCAGGGGTAATTAGACTTTTTTGACGCCAGGTTCGGAATCAGCGACCCAAATTACCCTAGAAGTGATCAAACAAGCCAAAATTGATAGCATGCCACCACGTGGGATCGAACCTGCAACACGATTCTGAGCTAAAAAAACACAAACGCTTATGCACTGCGCCATGGAAGCCACTTTTTCAAACCTAAATGGCTTTTCCCGCTCCTTTAAATCCCTTCGAAAATGGTCAAAATGGGTACTTTTTGGTGGTCCAGAAACTCGATTTTTTATTGACCAGAACTCAAAAATAATGTCTTTTTTGAGCTTCTGAGGCGATTTTAGGTCGATATAGGGTGTTTGGGAACATTTTAAAAAAAGTTGATTGGGGGGGGGGGTTGCAAGTAGCGCCAAAATTTTGATCCAAGTAGACGACTACTTTGATAGCCACCGCCGAGGATGCTGGTTCGCATCCACCGGGGTGTATACCTTTTTTTATCATAATTTTGAGTGTTTACTTAACGGAGAGGTCTATATACTCATCACCAAGGTTACTGGTTCTAATCTCTCTGGGTGCAATCAGTCCAGAGTAGGAGACCCCGATTAAAATTAAACCATTTTTAGAACATGATTTTGGATTGAATCGTTTGGGTTTTAAGGTCTGTACCCATAAATTGAACCGAACTGAAGAAGTAGGTAGCTTAACAAACAAGATCTTTATCAAAACAATTACTTAGCAAAAAAATCTTAGCAAAACGACCATTTAGCAAATTGGCGCTTAAATTGTGAATTCTTAGCAAAATCGCGCTTAAATTTTTTTTTCTTAGCAAAACGACCGCTTAGCAAATCGACGACTTAGCAAATCGCCGCTTAAATTTCGGGGTAAAGCCTACACCTAGAACGAGGTGTATACTTTTCATATTTTTATTTTTTTGCATTAGCATGTAGCCCTGAATCTCTAGTTTCTGATAAACTATTTATTAGCTTGATACAATTTTAAAAAACTGGATAAAAATGAGTTTTTCAAAAACTACACCTTTTTTAAAAAATGAATTGTTCTCCCACTTTTCAAAATTGTATCGACCTAGTTGATGGCTTATCATAAACTAGAGATTCAGGGCTACATGCTTATGCAAAAGAATAAGAAATATGAAAAGTATACACCTAGAACAAGAAGTTTTAAAAATTTGACGGGAGATTTAATGATTTTGACGGGAGATTTAATGTTTTGACGTGTGTTTTCAGGTACACCATATTTGAATTAGCAATTATTGACATGTTTGAAATTTCATTGTCATGAGTTAGTCATGAGTAGTTTTAGAAGCAAATTAAGCTGCGTTCACATACTGCGACTCCGCCTCCAACTACTAGTTCGCCTCCGACTCCGACTACTTACTCCGACTTTGACTGCGACTCCGCCTCCGACTACCTATGTGAACACTCGTGTTCACATACCCTCCCCCGCCTCCCACTGCGCCTCCGACTCTTGCGTGTTCACGTACAGGAGTCGGAGGCGTACCTCCGACTACTCGATTTTTGAATATCAAAGATGTTCGATTTTTTGTGTACTAAAAAAACTTTTTTTGCATAGTTTAATATTCCCAATGCGAAATTGGAGTGAGAAACCCAATTTTTGAGCTAAGCAGAGTTTTTCGCGAGTTTTACGAGTAAACACAGCAATCTTCTAAATGAGTGCCACTTTTGCACCGAACTATTCCAAACCTCCCAAATTACCATAAATCATCCGGAACCATCGTAAACCATTTTAAAATACCCTTAAAATCACAAATAGTCTCGAATCACGCAAGGCTACCCTGAAACACCCTAATATTTTCTCAATCAACCGAGCGCGGAACTCAAGCACGGAATTTTCAAACTTCCAGAGAGATGGAAAGAAATCATGAACAGTGAAGGAGAATAAATTATTGATTGAATTGTTTCATTGTTTTTTTCTCTGCAAATTGTTGTGAAAAATAAAGTGTGATTCGAAAGAGCAGAAACAGAGCTACCAAACGGCATATAACATTTTTTATTCGTTAAAAAAATAAAATTTTAACCGAAAAAACCGAACGAACTTATGCGACAACCCGATACTTGGGTGTCTAAAACGAGTTTATTAGGTCCAAAGTAATTCGATCAAGCAATTCACGCATTATACTTTTATCCAAAACTGTAATAACTCACTTGAATACGGCACCAAATGCTTTATATAGCATTAATTTTTGTATATCTATTAAATAAAAGAAAGTTAATAAGTAAGTTGACAAAAATAGAAAAATTTATAAATTTTGTGTTCACATACTGTGACTGCGACTCCCGACTTTGACTGCGACTCCATCGTGAACACAAGACCGAAAACGAATTCGGAGTCGCAGAGTGTTCACAATGGCATCGGAATCGGATTCACAGTATGTGAACAGTTGCACGAAATCGTAGTCGGAGGCGGAGGTGTTTCACATACTCCTGATTAGTCAGAAGCGAAGGTGGAGTCGCAATATGTGAACATAGCTTTAGACACGCTGATTTATGAATCCGGTGTCATAATTTCAGGTTTGCCTAGTGAAAAAATAATTTCACGTCAAAAACTCAAAAGAGTTAGGGCGACTAGTGTTGTGAGCAGTGTTGTTCCAGCGCCGGGATCGGCGCCGGCGCCAGCGCCGGCGCCGACCCTTTTTGAAAAAGGCCCCGGCGCCCCAGCGCCGAGCGCCTCCCTTAAAAAATTTTGGCTCCGCGCCAGCGCCGGCGCCGACTCTTTTGAAAAAAGGCGCCAGCGCCGGCTTGATATTTTGTTTTTGCGCTAAATTTCATGAAAAATTCCTATTTTTTTAACAGTATGTTTTTTTACAGTGAGAATGATAATAATTATTGATCATATCAATTAGCAGCATACCGTTTATATTTCCTCTATTAATTCTTCATGAAGAGTGAATATTGAAAAACAGGGTTTTTTAAAAAATTCGCAGAATTTGAGATGGATATAACTTTTATCTCGATCGAGTTCTGTTTTTCACCAATAGTTTTCTCTTGACGGCAATTTCGTTAAGTGTATAATGTCAAAAAGTAATTAATTTCGCTTGGTCCCCCTGTGGTCCCGGATTTCAGCCATCTAGGAGCCACCCACAGACCAGGACCAGAACCACAGCGGGACCGAGCGAAAATCGTATTTTCGACGTTATATAGCAAATTAATGGCTTGAGTTTACAATCCCCCCCCCCCACAGGGACTGCTCGGATGGAGAGATAACATCATATTTCGTGTTCTCGACCCCGATTTCATGAGAAAGCCGCGTGTTTTTTAATTTTTCGAAAAAAAATCTTTTTCAATCCACAGGGGGGGTATCATGGTTTTTAGTCCAAAATTTGAAAATTTAAATTGGCGCCTTTTGAATTTTAAAAGGGAATAGGGCTGTATTGGGAGGGAAGGGAATAAAAGGGGGCCACTAATCACACAAGGGGCCCACTAACAAGAAGATGTTTGTTGTATCGTTGTATGATATGGCAGACGCGGAACACGAAGTAAACAGTATAACT